>ML817508.1:17329-28768 GCA_009831015.1 Picea engelmannii
TAATATTACTTCTTCAATAAATACTGAATGATAGAGCATTCAATGTACAATATCAATCCTTGAATTATCACAATGCATCAAATACCATTAAATATGCTCACATATAATGTTGTTGCGTCAAGCCTACTAAGGGTGACGTCAGCCCTATTCTAGGTTAGTTTTGGTAGGCAAAGAGGTGGACGTTTTGCAATATAGGCCAATGAAAATACTCAACACTTCTATGTCTATCAATGGATGACCTAGCCGCAACTTTAATACCAAGCAAAAGTTCATAAGAGGCAAGATGTCATCATAGGATTAGGGTTAGTAAGTCGCTAGGGTTAATTAGGGTTTCAATTTAAGAGTTTTGAAAAGGTTGTTTTAACACTATAGACTCAACGTTGTAGTTTTAGACTAGTGCCTTATGGTAAATGGAGTCAAGGAGTAAGGCTAAAGGCTTGGAAGGGTCCAAATTTAAGGACAGGAGAGTTAGGCTTAATGGTGCTGCAATGGCAGGGCCATGAAGTCAAAACCCTAAGGGGAGGAGGCTCATTCCGGTGTTTCTTAAGCAAGGCCTCATGCTCCTCCTTCTTTCCTTAAAACTCTTTCGCAAAACAGTTAGCTTCAAAACACAAATCTAGGGATGAAAAGTGTTGTAGAGCCAAGGCTTTTCAAACCCTAAGAGTCAAACCCTAGGTGTAAAGTCAATTAGGCCTAGGAAGTCTTCTTTCTTCAATTTATGTTTTTGTTAGTGATATTTCTTGTAAGGGGGTTAGAATTCCAAAGAATGGGTTAAAAACCCACTTGTCCTAAGTTCGGATGTAAATATGCCCGTCGTAAACAGTGAACGGATCTAGACGGCGTGCATCCGCTCGCCCAAATCAATGACACATATGCAATTTCGGACCCCCCCTGCCTTTCTACCTTTAAGCTGGGGGGGGGGTCTGGAATCGGGGGTGCACCTCTCCAACGGTCCAGATCGGTGCGCCCAGATCAATGGCAATGAAGACAATTCCGGACCCCCCCTGCATTTCTACCTTTAAGTGGAGGGGGGGGGGGGGNGACGGCCGAGATCACTGCGCCTGGATCAACGGTGCTCGCGTGCTCTCATCATTCTCAGTTGCTTTGTGTTTAGCCTGCGTGGGCCCTTCTCTCGTCATATCACCTTCCAGGGTCACCTTTCTCCTACCGCCGTGTATCACCCATCCACCTCCCTTCTTTGGTCTGCATGGTCCCTTTTCCCATTTTATCATCCATCCACTGCCTGCCATGTGTCCCACCTCATTCCACGTCCGCCTCCCACCGCAAGTGCACCCATTATGTATTACATCCTGCTCCTTCCACCACATGTCTCCCTCCCGCCACTTCTCTTACACCTCATCACTTCTCTCCGCCCCCCACTGTTTCGGCCCCATCACTCTGTTCTCGTGCCCCACCTTCCGCGTGGGCCTCCATGCCTATTCGTAAAGACAGTTGGTTATTCCAGGTGGTAGCGCAGGAGGCCCTCCACGTTGCAGAAGTGCCGAGTTGGCCAGGTTATCCTCGATCTCGACGAAGCAGTTATTAAAGCGGTTGGTGGTGGTTAGACATTGTCTCGGCCATTATGGGGAAGTCCGGCAATGAATTAAAGGCACGTCGATTCGCTGATAAAACTGTCAGAAGATCGATCGCGTCCGCCATATGTTGCACGACCATTCAAATATTGCGGTTGCAGAGTGTCAGAAGCCATGTAGACGCAAAGCCTTCGATGTAGTATCTTGGTTCCACTGTTGTTTTTGTTTTGAGTATATGTAGGCATTTTTTCCATTTTTGTATCTATGGATGGTAGAGCTAAGCTCCCGACTGTAAAGTTTCAACAAATATTCTGGTCTTCTGGCTATGCCTCTATGTTTGAGATTTCTTGGTTTATAAAAAACAGTTTTCTTTTTCCATCTATGTTTCATCTTATGCCAAAGAGTTCACAGTCGAAGGATTCGCGTGGACTGAACAATCTTGTTATGATAAAGGATTTGTTGTGACATTGTTGTGCCCTCTGGTTTTTTGTGTTTGAATGTAAAAGGATTTTGATTTTGAATGATTTCCTCTCCAGTCTGTTACAAACCGGATGTCTGTGATAGACCTTTGCGCTCTTCTCATGCAAGTCTTCCTCCTACTCACCCTTTTACTGTGACTTACTGTTTGAAGTTTATCAAGACCTCACTCGTTCATGCATGCCTGGTCTAGTTTCTGAGTTGAGATGATATTGTTCTAAGTTTCCCTCCATCTGATCACCCCTTTAAAACAAATCGTGACATTAAACTGATAGGCGTCGGGCTCTGCTCCTGCAAGCAATCCAGGAGTGACTTCCGAGTCGCCAACATTTCTGGTGCCGTTGTCGGGGACGAAGTTGAGTATTTTCCCCGGATTTGAACGAAAAAGATCAACTGATTCTGAAGGTGCATCAGAAATCAGAACTTAAAGATTTCTACTGTGCACCTGGTGACTCCATTGGGACGACCCCGCTGGGGAGAACCTGTTCTATCAATTGTGGCTTCGAGAGGCAGACACACGAGGTCTAATCCACACTTGCCTTTTTCTACACCAGAAGTTGACTCGGAAGCGGTGCACAGAAAGGGAAAGAGCTCTGTGAAAGAAGTTTCCATCATCGAAATAGGTAATGCGTCTTCCCCTTCTGTGAGAACTCCATTGTCTTATTCTCAACTTCCTAGTCGTCCTTCCTCTGAGGTTTCCCATTTTCTGAATTTCGGGAGTGTTCCTGTTGAGTCTTCTCCTCCTGGTCTGGTATCAGAGGGAGAGATCCTTGTCACTCCCCCTTCCCTAGAAGCTGTGTCTCCACACCAACCTCAGGCCTCAGAAGGTTTCACTACCCCTCCTTCTATTACTACTATTGTACAGAGAGAATTAGCTGCGCATTCTGGTCCATTAGACTTCTCTCTGTTTTCCCCCTCATCTCCCATGAGAACCTTTTTCCCAACATCTCTCGCTCACACTCCTTCTCCTCCTATCTCTCCTCCACCTAATATTCCTATGGCTATTTCTAATCCCCCTCTGACCAGAATGGATGCCATAGTCGCTGCTAGATATGATCCTTTAATCCTACCCCATCCTGTGAATCACCTCCCTGCTGGAGACTATTTGAAATACATGCCCAAGTTCAGTGGGGAGGGAGACATAACTGTTGAGGAGAACTTGGCTGCTTTTTACAGTTATGCAGACAACCTGAACATTGAAAATGAAGATGTCTGGATGAGATTCTTTGTCCAGAGCCTGGAGGGTGAGGTCAGGAAATGGTTTAGGGGACTGGCCCCTGGATCTATTGCTGGTATTGAAGCCCTAGATAATGTTTTCCTGAGGCAGTGGGGAGATAGGAAAGATTACCTATATTACATGACTGAGTTTGGGTCTCTAAAGAAGATGGAAGGAGATTCTGTTTCTGACTTCTCCAAAAGATTCAATAAAATGTATAACAAAATTCCCGCAGAGATAAAGCCCTCAGAAGCCTCTGCTCAGATTTCCTATGCAGGTGCATTTGACCCTGATTTTTGTCTGCTATTGAGAGAAAGAAGAGCTACATCCTTAGCTCAAATGAAAGATGCAGCTATAGAAGTAGAATCCAACATATTAGCAACTGACAGACTGAGGAACAAGGTCAACACAAACAGAAGAAAGGGAAAATCAGAAGCCTCAACTTCCGACCCATCACTGCCCCATCCTCAAGTAAATGAGTTGGCCCAGGTGATGAACTTTCTGAAAGAAGAAATGGAGAGATTGAGAATGGAAAGGAAACAAATGAAAAATGGTCCTCAGAGCACCAAGAACATAGGAGGTTTCAGAAGGCCAAATAATTTTTCCCCTCCAACTATGCACAGAGAAAAGGAAAGAGACAGGGATGACCAAAGAATTCAGGCTCCCTTCCAGAACAATTTTGTAGCTAAGGAACAAGAAGGGGAAATAGAAGAGCCTGAGCCCAAAATACACTCTTTATAAGTCACTCCACCTTTCCCTCATCTGACCCAGTCATCATACGAGGAGTCTCTCATGAACAGTCAGCTGAATGAATTGAGCAAGGGAGACAAAGCTAGTGGCGGTCGAGGTAGGTATAACCTGAGATCCAACAAAAGGGTAGCAACATATGATATTTTGGAGCCGTCCACCAGAGTAGAGAAGCCTGCTAATGAGATAGCAGAAAGTCACAGAGGTAAGAAGGCCCAACCCCTCTCTCCCATTGTCCAAAATCATGTTCCTGAAATTAGAGAAATTCCAAAGACTACATCTTCTTTTAATTTCGAGCATGAGATTCAAAAAATCATAATTCTTGTGCCCCTCACTGAGCTTATCAAACACGATGAATTCAAAAAGAGTTTCTCTGACCTTTTGAAGTCCGAAGCCTCTATCCCTTCCACAGACTTCATAAACCTCCAATATGAAAAGCCAGCAGTTGTCCTAGGCCCCATGGTGGAAGACAGAGATGATTCATCCCCTCCCTTCTACACCTCCCTGAACATACATGATAAGGTACTACACAACTGTTTGATGGATTCAGGGGCCTCTCACAACCTCATGCCAAAAGCTGTCATGGAAGAATTAGGACTGGAAGTCACCCGAGCCTATCATGACCTCTATTCTTTTGACTCCAGGAGGGTGCAATGTTTGGGAGTCATCAAGGACCTGGTGGTTTCTTTGTTTCAGCTACCCATGAAGATTATGGTCATGGATATTGTGGTAGCTGATGTTCCCCCCAAGTTTGGCATGTTGTTGTCAAGATCTTGGATTAAGAGACTTGGAGGGATGTTACAGATGGATCTCACATATGCCACCATCCCAGTCTTTGGAGGGGAACATAGGAGATTGTACAGAGAAGCCCAGCTAGCCTATATAGTCAGTGACGAGGCAAACCCCACCAATCATCCCATCTATGCCTTGGACACTGATTTAGGCTCCATTCTACTGCAGCTCACCCACACCTCTGAGGCCCCTTTACATATTAGAAAGAAGCTCAGTATTAATCAGGAGATGCCTCCTCCAACCACCTCTGTTTGGAAGATGTTCTTTGATGGGGCCTCTTCCAGTATAGGTGTAGGTGTCGGGATAGTATTCAAATCCCCTTCTCAAGAGACCATATCTCTGTCGTACAAGCTGGAATTTGAAGTCACCAACAACGTGGTAGAGTATGAAGCGCTGGTTCTGGGACTAAGAGCTGCAAAGGAAATGGGAATCAGGGAGATGGCTGTGTTCGGGGATGCAGAATTAATCGTCCAACAGGTCAAAAATGTCTATCAGGCCAAGCACCCTCATCTTAAGAATTATATAAATGAGGTATGGGATCTTATTGATAGTTTCTTCCTGGCTTTCAACATCTCTTTCATTCCAAGGGAAGAAAATGCTCCAGCCGATTTTCTAGCTTTCTCAGCTAGTTTGTTCGAATCTCCTGCGCTTCCCGCTGACAGATCTGATGTGGAAATAAGATACAGACCCTCTGTACCGGACAATGTCAAACATTGGAAAGTATTCGAAGATGATCCGGAGATCGAGAAATTCCTCCAATCCATTGATGACTTTTCTACGTCACACATAGATGAAGATCCTGACGTGGAGGGTGACCGTCACTTTGGAGAATTTTCAAATACAATTGCTAACCACCAGATTATACAGCTACCAAGAAATCACATACCAAGAGGCCTGATCCCATTAGAAAGATTGTTCGATGGGAATGATGTGGCAGTAGGGGGGAGATTTTTTTGTGATGATGTCAATACAGCTGAATGAAACATAGGCACACCAGAGAAGCCCAAGCTTTTCAGGTTGTCAAGGAGTTTGACCGAGGAGCAAAGGGTCGAATATACTGAGTTGTTGAGGGAGTTTGCTGATGTGTTTGCATGGACCTACGAAGACCTCAATACATATGACACGTCATTCATTGAGCATAAGATCCCACTGAAAGAAGAGGCTAATCCATTCAAGCAGAAGTTAAGACAGATAAATCCTATGCTGCTACCTGTCATGGAGAGGGAAGTGAAGAAGCTGCTAGATGCCCAAATCATTGTCCCCTTGAGATACTCTGACTGGGTGGCCAATTTGGTCCCAGTGAGAAAGAAGAACAGAGAAATTAGACTCTGTGTCGATTTCAGGAACCTGAACAGGAGTTCAAGGAAGGACAATTATCCCCTGCCCAACATGGAACATATTTTGCATAAAGTCACTGGCGCATCTAGAATATCTATGATTGATGGCTTCTCTGGCTACAACCAGATATCAGTCATGCCAGAGGAAAGGGAAAAGACAGCCTTCACCACTCCTTGGGGCACATTCATGTATGCCAAAATGCCTTTCGGACTGATGAATGTAGGAGCAACATTTCAGCGAGCCATGGACAGAGCCTTCATCGGAGAAAAGGATAAGTTTGTGGTGATTTATTTAGATGACATAACAGTCTTTTCCAAGACTGATAAAGAGCACCGCTACCACTTGAAGAAGGTTTTCTAGAAGTGTCACAGGTTTGGCCTTTCCCTGAATCCCAAGAAATCATTGTTTTCTATGCAAGAAGGGAAGCTGTTAGGCCATATAGTATCAGCAGAGGGGGTGAGAATTGATCCTGACAGGTTGGAAGAAATTCAGAGCCTGTCACTTCCCAGATCTAAAAAAGAGGTCCAGGCATTTTTAGGAAGGATTAATTTCCTGAGGAGGTTTGTTTCAAATTTTTCTGAGTTGGTGAAACATATTACATCCATGCTCAGGAAGGGGAATGAAGTGAAATGGACTGCTGAGCCCAGAGAGTCTTTTTTCCAAATAAAGAAGGCATTGACTGAATCACCTGTGCTAGTCAGTCCCGATTATTCCAAAGACTTTCTGATATTTTATTTTGCTTCCTGTGATACAGTAGTGACAGTTCTGTTGCAGAAAAACAATCAAGGGCAAGAGCAGCCTATTGCCTTCTTTAGCAAGGCGCTGAGAGACGCAGAACTCTGATATGAGATCATGGAGAAGCAGGCTTATGCCTTGGTGAAAGCTCTCAAAGCTTTCAGATTCTATGTATTGCATTCAAAGGTCACTGCATATGTCCCTTTAGCCTCTATGAAGGACATTCTTATATAGCCGGACATAGACAGAAGAAGAGGTAAATGGATCGCCAAGATCCTAGAATTTGATCTGGAGATTAAGCCCACCAAGCTGATAAAGGGGCAGGGTTTAGCCAAGTTGCTAGCTGAATCAAATTGCAAGGCCATGGGAATCAATTTCGTCCATGAGCAAGCTGAGTCATCAGACAGGGGTGCCCAAAGCACTGTTCCACTAGCAGCATGTGCCTGGTATAAAGATATCCTGTATTTTCTGTGAGAATTGAAGCCTCCTGATGGATTGGGGAAAAGTAAAGCCAGAGCCTTAAAGCTCAAAGTGGTCAGGTATTTCCTCATTGACCAAACCTTGTATTGGAAAGACCCCCAGGGGATATTACTGAGGTGTCTAGACCCACAACAGGCCCAGAAGGTTATATTCGACTTCCATAGCGGTCTCTGTGGAGGTCATCATTTTTGGAAGACCACAGCTCACAAGATCCTCCGATATGGGTATTACTGGCCCACCTTATTTCCTGACATTTGTAGAGAATTCCAAGCCTGCATTAAATGCCAAAAATTCTCAGGGAAGCAGCAACTCAAATCCCTGCCATTAAAGCCTGTTGTAGTCTCGACACCTTTTCAGCAGTGGGGATTGGATTTCATCGGAGAAATTCATCCTCCCTCAAATGGCCAGCATAGATGGATTCTGACTGCAACCAACTACTTCACTAAATGGATAGAAGTTGTTCCTACCAGAAGCACTTCTCACAAAGTGATCATCAGCTTCCTCGAAGATATCATAGCCAGATTTGGTTTCCACAGCAAAATCGTTACTGATAATGCCTCTGCCTTTCGGTCTGAGCCTCTGATCAATTTCTGTGAACAGTTCCAGATTGCTCTGATTCACTCTACTCCCTACTATCCTCAGGGAAACGGACTGGTAGAGTCCTCCAATAAAATCCTAATCAAGATTATCAAAAATCTATTGGAGGACAATAAAAGGGACTGGGACTCAAAGCTCAAATTTGCTCTTTGGGATGATCGGGTGACAACAAAGAAATCACTGGGCATCTCACCTTTCCAACTGGTTTATGGGATAGAGGTTGTTTTCCCCACTTAGCTCGCCTTACCTGTGGAAAATCTCCTCCAGAACTTTGGAGGAGAACCTAACCATGTGCTCAGAAGGATTCATCAGATGGTGGAAGTGCAACAGACCAGAGAACAGGTCCTGGACAGAGCTTACAATCATCGCAGAAGATCAAGCAGGCTTTTGACAGGAAGAGCAAAAAGAAGGAATTTGAGCAGGGTGATCTGGTGCTCAAATGGGATGCACCCAGGCAGGAAAAGGGTAAACACAGTAAATTTGATGCCCTCTGGTTCAGGCCTTTCAAGATCCTTGAAGTATTTTCAAACAACACTTACGGGTTACAGGATCTAGAAGGCAATGAAGTTTTTGGTAGCCCATTCAATGGGCATTTCTTGAAAAAATGTTTTCTGTGAGCCGCAGTTGGCTCTTTTTGTTTTGTTTTGTAAATATTATTTTTGTTTTTGTTTTTCGGACTAATAAATGACTCCATATCCCAACAACAAAGGCACTGAATCTGCAAAAGAGTTCTTAGAGCATCACAGGGACGACTCTATCCCCCATGGAGCCAAATGTTAGTGATATTTCTTGTAAGGGGGTTAGAATGCCAAAGAATGGGTTAAAAACCCACTTGTCCTAAGTTCGGATGTAAATATGCCCATGGTAAACAATGAACGGATCTAGACAGTGTGCATCCACGCACCCAAATCAACGGCACATATGCAATTCCGGACCCCCCTGCCTTTCTACCTTTAAGTGTGGGGGGGGGGGTCCGGAATCGGGGGCACACCTCTCCAACGGTCCAGATCGGTGCGCCCAGATCAACGACGATGAAGACAATTGCAGACCCCCCCTACCTTTCTACCTTTAAGCGAAGGGAGGGGGTCTGGAATTGCAGACGCAGCTTTCCGACGGCCGAGATCACTGCGCCCGGATCAACGGTGCTCGCGCGCTCTCATCATTCTCAGTTTCTCTGTGTTTAGCCTGCATGGGCCCTTCTCCCGTCGTATCACCTTCCAGGGCCATCTTTCTCCTACCTTCGTGTATCACCCATCCACCTCCCTTCTTTGGTCCACGTGGTCCCTTTTCCTATTTTATCATCCATCCATTGCCTGCCATGCATCCCACCTCATTCCACGTCTGCCTCCCACCGCAAGTGCACCCATTATGTATTACATCCTGCTCCTTCCACCACATGTCTCCCTCCTGCCACTTCTCTTACACCTCATCACTTCTCTCCGCCCCCTGTTGTTTCGGCCCCATCACTCCGTTCCCATGCCCCACCTTCCGCGTGGGCCTCCACGCCTATTCGTCAAGACAATCGGTTATTCCAGGTGGCAGCGCAGGAGGCCCTCCACGTTGCAGAAGTGCCGAGTTGGTCGGGTTATCCTTGATCTCGGTGAAGTAGTTATTAAAGCGTTTGGTGGTGGTTAGACATCGTCTCCGCCATTATGGGGAAGTCCGGCAATGAATTAAAGGCACGTCGATTCGCTGATAAAACTGTCAGAAGATCGATCGCGTCCTCCATACGTTGCACGACCATTCAAAGATTGCGGCTGCAGAGTGTCAGAAGCCATGCAGATGCAAAGCCTTCGATGCAGTATCTTGGTTCCGCTATTGTTTTTGTTTTGAGTATATGTAGGCATTTTTGCCATTTTTGTATCTATGGATGGTAGAGCTAAGCTCCCGACTGTAAAGTTTCAACAAATATTCTGGTCTTCTAGCTATGCCTCTGTGTTTGAGATTTCTTGGTTTATAACAAACAATTTTCTTTTTCCATCTATGTTTCATCTTATGCCAGAGAGTTCACAGTCAAAGGATTCGCGTGGACTGAACAATCTTGTTATGATAAAGGATTTGTTGTGACATTGTTGTGCCCTCTAGTTTTTCGTGTTTGAATGTAAAAGGATTTTGCGTTTGAATGCTTTCCTCTCCAGTCTGTTACAAACCGGATGTCTGTGATAGACCTTTGCGCTCTTCTCATGCAAGTCTTCCTCCTACTCACCCTTTTACTGCGACTTATTGTTTGAAGTTTATCAAGACCTCACTCGTTCATGCATGCCTAGTCTAGTTTCTGAGTTGAGATGATATTGTTCTGAGTTTCCCTCCATCCGATCACCCCTTTAAAACAAATAGTGACATTAAACTGATGGGCGTCAGGCTCTGCTCCTGCAAGCAATCTAGGAGTGACTTCTGAGTCGCCAACAGTTTCAAACTAACTCAAGAAAAAGGAGAATTAGTGTAGCAATGGCTAGGCTATATTCTTCTTAATCAAATGGCTAAACAAGTTTTTATCATGGGAACATGAAGCAATGACCTACTTGTGTTCTTGCTCCCTAGGGTTTCAATGATTAAGAAAAATAGCAACAATGTAACCATAAAAGTAAGATATTTAACCTACAACCATTTAATCAAGAATTTTTGCATGAAAAATATACTTACAAATCAAAGAAGAGCTAATCAAACCCTAGTTGTAAACCTTCCAATGATAAAAACACCATGAACATGCCAAAGATAATCCTCCTCAAGTGTAGCGCCTCAACTCCAAGAGCCAATAATAAGACAAAAGACTTAAAGTAATCCTCTCACAAGAGAGTGAGTTGTGTTATGTCCAAAATGAGGCTCAACGTCCTCAATTTATATCATCCAAATGACCTTTAATTACAAAAATAGGTCATTAAAATAGCCGACAAGGCTGACTTAACAATATTACATTATTTGTCACATTAAATGCTAAAATGTCAAAATTATGAGCTAAAAGGGAGACGACAGGCCCTTCTGAGGGAGACGTTGGCCCTTTTTGGGCAAGATCAGCATCCAAAAGGCAAAACGTTGGCCCTTCTAGGGCTCCTGCAAGCTTCCACACGTGCCAAAATGATCCCAGCACACTACCACATCCTCCAGAAAATGTCCAGCCTACCTTGGGTGGCGTCCTGTCCATCAAAACCACCATCTCATCTACAGTGGGTGATCCCCCTAGGCTGGGCTCTGCCAAAGCGTCCTGGGTGAGGACGTCCTTCTTCTTCTTCATGCAAGGGCTCATCACAACATTTTCCTAACTTTTTCATCCCAGCAACCATCTGATGGGCTCTTCAGCCCCATGGAGGTCTGAACTAATCATATCCCCATGTGTACCGGTCCACTGGTACCTGTCCGTCGGGTGTGGTCCTACACATCAAGAACTACGCCCTCCATGGGCTCATCAGTCCTAGGGATCATAGCAATGTCAATCATATTTCATCATTAAATTTATCAAATACATGCATGAAATTCCTAGCATATCATCTAAGAGCTCAAAGACATTACACATATCTACTATACAAA
>ML817508.1:36363-59640 GCA_009831015.1 Picea engelmannii
AAGTCTCTTAGTGTAGATGTTTTTGACATATAATTCACCTATTAACTTTTTTAAAGGTGAATAATGGGGTAGTCTAACACTATTGGATTTATTACACTATTATCTCTACATGTGGCCATGGCTCATGTATTTGTTATTACTAATTGTAATTATGGATAGAGTCATATCATTTATACTTTTATTGTATTAAAATGTGTGATTAAGGTTGACCTAGTCAAACTTGATATGTGGGCTCAATAATTATCTTGGGATGCTAGTTCTTGTTTTGTGGGAACCAGATCCGCAGAATGGTAATATCTTTTTCTTTTAAGATATAACGTGAGAATCCAAGCAATACATGGTGCATTGTGCTTGGGTTATGGATTCTAGGCAACAAATAGAACTTGAAAATGGATAAATAAGATGTCACAAAACCACCAAACAACAAGTGTTATCATTCAAGGACATATATGATATATATGTAACAACCATATGAAATTCTCAACACAGACACAACAACACATCCATAAACTTCTTTCACCCACATAGAACATCAAACATGAGATTAGAGTAAGAGAGATAACCTTCTATTAAATGATCAACCCCTTAAGCTATCTCCTTTAGAAGGGGCACAAACTATCTCAATTATTATTATTATTTTAAATAAATATGTGTCTGTTGGGTCATATCAGGAGTACAAATTATATTTGATAGCTCATCAAAAGTTGAAATTTTTACAGTAAATTCCTTTCATTATGAAGAGCATGAATAATAATGTTGTTAAGTGACAAAGTCCAAAGAACATTCATGCTTAACCACCTTATCAAGAACCCTACTGGCCTCCTCAATGTTTATTAATTCTTGCAAAGACCATCCATTAATGTAGTAAATGTTACAACATTAGGATTGTATCCCTTGGACACCATCTCATCCAAAACATTGTAAGCTTACTCCCACCTACCTTCTTCACTACAATTTTTCTTCCTCCAATTGCATGTGAACCAAATGATTTACAACACCCATCTCTTTTAAGATTCTACCCAATATTAGACTATCTATATAAACCCAAATGTCAACAATAATAATTGATCCAAGGAGTTAAAAATTCATTTTGACAGAAAGACATTGGTATTCTATAGCATTGGCACAATTTAATAGATAATCAAAATCTCCTCTTCTTGAATATGCACCCTCTCTACAAATATTAATTCATGCTAGTATCACATGATTTTCATAACTTGAAAGAGAGAGAGAGAGAGACCTCCATTTTTTATTTTATTTTATAACTTGGGACTTGAAAAGAAGTCTAGTTTACTAAATCAAGGTGAAGTCCTTCAGAATTTGTCGATGTTCTTGGTGATTATTTACATATAATATCTATTGTTCATGAGGAATCTAATGTCTCACTTGGATTTACTTTTAGATAGTTATTATTGTTGACTGCATCACCTTAGCATGATCTTTAGTAATAATGTCAAATGTTCATAGTCATCTCGTTCAACACCCATATGGTGTCTTAGAAAGTGAAACTCTTAGTGGAAACCGCAAGCAAATAAGTGGAACAACAATTCCACAAGTGACAACAAGATTTTCCTACCATTTGTTCAAACCACTGTAGAACATATTTGCAAAATCCAACAATGGATATATATAGAAATGAAAAATAATCAAGAAATAATGTTTGTTTGAAGGCCAATGGATTTTGTTCTAATGCAAAAATGTTTAGTGTAGTCGTCAAAGGCCCACATAATATATGGAATGCATCCATATCAAGTAGAATTTTCTAACTAGATTATAACCATTGGTTTCACATAAAAATGACCATAACTTGAATGTGTCATTTTCACTTCAAATGATAGGCCATCCCTTCGAGAAAAACATGAAATGAATATAGTATTATCATCATGGATTTCACTGCATACATAATAGGCATTGAACATAGAAGTTTTATCTTTCCATATCATGATTATAATTGTTGTATTTGTATCACCACTTTGTTGTTTCCTTATGGACACATGTAGCATACTCCCACTTTTTACTCAATACCAATTGTTATGTTCTTAAGCAAAGAGATGAGAAAGTAACCCAAAACAAATATAGCAGGAACTCCCATAAATTCACCCTTTCTTTCATGTGAGAGCTATTATAGAGTCATTATCATAAACATGGATGACAATTTGGGAGAAATTGATATAGCCGATGGATTACAAGTGTCATTAATAGCTCTTACAATGTAGGATATGAAATCTAGCCCCTTTATGCCAATAGAGGCTTAGAAAGGTACTTAAAATAAAATATCTTGGTGTTTCTAGGAGAAAAATAATTTTCTTCATGTTAGTAACTTTGTACTTTCCAACTAAGAGAAAACATGAAGTTACATTTCATGATATCATTAGTTTGTAATAGATAGATGGGGAAAATTGTTCTTATATCTCTTAATGAATGATTCTACAAAATTGGTCCTTTGTTGTGACCTATTGGATTTCCTATGATTACAAAAACCTTAGTATCTCTACCCAATTTCTTTATCTTCTATTTGGTTATTAGATCCCTCAATACTAGTTGACCTGAAGTTGATTTCTTCCCTACTCTCAAGGATCCAAATGAAATTTATCCACCAAACTTTGAGCAAAGAATCCAACTAACTATCCCTTTGGTAGAAACCATCGATGCAATAATGGAAACTTGAAAGTGAGAAAACATTTAAAACCCCAAGACACATTGGTAACATTATGATTTGAAACTATGATTACAAGTCCTTGATTTTTGGATTTATTTCTTAAATTTGAAATTTTATATTGTTTGAAAGTGGCATTAATTATTCCCTCTATTACTATGAAACACTAATCATTCTACTCACACATTTGAAATCTTATTCATTCCTCCAGAACACACACCGAATTTTCCAAACATTTTCCCATTAATATTGAACTGTTACAAAACCATTCTCTGGATCCTGCTAAACTGAACCTACATATAATTAAAACACGTACACTCAAAGACTGCATATTGAAAAAATCATGGCCAACTATAAGGACTGCAAGGTAACATGTATAGGTTGTAAATATGCAGTCTCTCTATATGTGTTTCCTTCATATGCTTATGGACAATTCTTAATTTGTAAAGGTGGTTTAGATTCTTGCCTAATTTGGGAATTAAAATCTAACATTACCACATCAACATCGTAACACTAAAATCACAGAGTTCTGATTATAGTAATTTTATCTTCACATACTCCTCTCTTAATCAAATAAATGCCATGCCTAGACTTTCTTTACTGGAATGTTCCCATCCATATCCATTGAAAATCTTTTCATCAACTAACGATTCTTGTGATTAAAGTTAAATATTTGAGCATACAAATTTTGTCCCAAAACAACAATCCTTAATGACACAAGAAATGAGTTTCAACTTTGTCATTATTGACATTAATGCATCCCCTAAAATTGTTTGGAAGTGAATTTTTCTTGTTTAGTGGAGAATAATGTGAATGAATACAAAACTTAAGTAGAAAATTAACCACCAGAGGAAACACATGTTCTTAACCATTAGGCCAACTCAAGTTATTAACCAATAAAATCCAAACAAATCTTAGTTTTAAAATTATCTACAAACTACAACTAACTACGACTAATTAGGTCATTTAATTTTGGATATCTTTCTTTTTCATCATAGAGAATGTGTGCAATCAAAAAAATTAAATATAAAATTTCAGTAGTACCTAATACTAATATTACATGTCAAATATAATAGTACACATAAATACCATATTTGGAAGGAGAGAAAACATCCAACCTCTTAAAGAAGACTTATTTGGAAGTTCTCGAGTCATTTTTTTTACATGCTTTACTTTAATGAGATTCACTTCCTATTCTTACAAGGTAAATTTTGTTATTCCTTTTAGCCTCTTTATATTGGAAATCAACATGGATTTAGAACACAGATTTAGGACAGTACCGAGAGATGTTAGACCTTGATAATTTCATATTCAAAAGCTCGATGACAATTCACTGAGATATTTGATCATTCGGACTATGTTGAGAAATGTTCTCCATGGACAATATGGTAATTACCTTGCTCCTCATGACAGCCTTCAACAACTCCTGGAGCCTTACAAAGAACATTTTTGATATACTTAAAGTTAGTCTGCAACAAGTCTCTATATGACCCCTCAACAAGACGTTTGGTCTTGAACTTAAGATCAGTGGAATTGATATTTGAACATGTGATAGGCATCTCAAAGTTCGGACTATTCTGATATCAAATAGCAGTCTAATGTTACACACTTGAACTAATATCAATGGATGTAAATCTCTCAAGTAATTTTGATCACAAATTCTTGATTTCAAGGACATCAAATTTTATTTTTATTTTAAAAATAAATATATGTTGTCGTTATTGCGACGAATTAGCTATACTATCGATGGAATTTTTTCATCGATAATATAGCTAATTCGTCGCAAGAATATTTGCATTCGTCGCTCTTGCGATTATATCCTTTCCTTGTCTCTCTTGCCGATGAATTCCCTTCTTTGTCTCCCTTACAACGATATCCCTTCTTTGTTGCTCTTGTGATGATATCCCTTCTTTGTCTCTCTTGCTATGATATCCCTTCTTTTTCTCTCTTGTGATGATATCCTTTCTTTGTCACTCGTCCGACAAAAATTGTTGGTCGTCTTTATTGCGATGACCAATGTTGGTCTTCGGGCTTGCGACAACTTCCTTGGGTCATCGCTCTTGCGACGTTTTCTCAGGTTCGTCTCACTTTCCACAACACGTGAAGAAACATTTGGAAGACCCAATATTCCTCGCAATATACACGACATAACTTCGAAAGAGACGTCACAAAATGACCCAAATTTACTAGTGTTAATCCAGGACTATGCCAACACACAACATTGAAGGGACAACTGTTGACATCAATAGATTTTATATTTGGCTGTCAAGACCTCAACGCCATAAACAAAGAAAATAGATCTTGGAGCCAATTTGAAATATATCTCATTAAGATAGATGATTCAACACCCAACTTTCATAAAAGTGCACACTTGGAGACCTTCCAATTATGCCCACTTGATGCAAATTTAATTGATTTCCAAAATCAATCCAAAGGATATGAATACATGAAAAGAATTGAGGAATAACCAAGTCATGAGTAGCAACAACGTTATATTCAGAGTATTGACTATCACACAGGTCGCAAACCCAGTTCATATTGTGGTCATTTTCTTAATATTTTTGGGTTGCAATCTATATCCAAGAAGCTAGTGCTTCCCTCTAAGTTGTACTTGATAGTGAACATAACTATCATTAATATCAAATTTTATAAGATGAAAAAATCCTTGAGAGTGATCTAGAGGGTTTTACAAGGGGTTTATGTAAATATATTGAGATTAAAATACACAAGTCTAAGTTTATTTTTTAGTCTATTCCATAGGTCATGGTCCATGTGTTCCACATGCTATATATGAGAATGAAATTAGATACCATGAAGACTATTGTAGATGTACACTTAATCTCTATGGATTAAAAATACAAGTTATTTTACTACATATATCATTGTAGCATCAATTGCTCACTATGTACACCTGAGCATGTGGGTTTGAATGGTATCGTATGGTTTGCATAAATGCTACAAAATATGAGCTATCAATTGAGTAATCGATTACTGATTTCCAAGCATTCATTTAGTGGGTGACAGTCAAAGGAGGGAAAAATAGAAGATTATTGTATGGAAATGCATATTTTGGGTCATACATTGAACACTTGGAAGCTACACGATTCCAAAAAATCATCTCCATATTTATAGCAACAATGGGGCATATATCCCAAATTTCCAGGCAACAAAATGCGGGCTTGATTTCCAGGAAAATGGTGATGAATGAGCCAAATCCAAGACATGGGTTTTTCTCAGAACAGACCCAATTAGGTACGTAAGTGTCAATTTCTCATAATACATAAGGGTTTAGGAACTATGGGAGATTATTTGAAACTATTTTTTTTAGATTTATCCAAAAACATGTAGTCAACGTGGACGTGGAAAATCATTTCAAGACAGAGGAAGAATATCATTATTGCTAGCATATTTTCCTGTAATCTTCCAATAGATTGATGTATTGCAAACCCAATTGTCACAATGAAATTCTAGTTCTAAAATATTCAAAGATATAGCGTTAATTTTGGATCTTATCCTTCATTCATCAAATCTAACACTTCTTGTAACTATTTTCTATGTTTTTTATTAAGGGGATCTCGATCTACTAGTTTTGGATCTAGTATTTGTAATAGTACATCTATATAATATAAAACGAGAAAGTAATATAAGGGGATTGTATCCAGGGAAAAATATTCCTTGGGAAAGCAAGATTTCAAGTGCTGGGGTTTGAGAGTATGAGAGTTCTGTCAATTTTTGTATAGGATTTTGGGTGAAGGAATTATTATAATATTTCATTATCAAATATTCATGAGAGATATGTTGCTAGTTTGTAATCTCTTTTTTTTTCATTAGTATTTTTTCTCTATGGTGTCATAGACCTTGATCCACTACTAGTGAGCATACATAGCCTCGACGAAGATATATGCATGTCCCCAAGTTTGGTTAAGATTTATTTCCCATTCCTTCCCAACTTTTTTAATACATGCTTAGCATCTTGTGGAAGGGGAAAGTGGTGGCCTTGTTTTATCCTAATACATGATGACTGCTAACTATTAATATTTACTTTATATATTTGTTGCACCTAGCTAAATAAGGCTATCCCTTTTGATTTTCATCCATTAGACTTTGACACTTCACCTTTCATGCAAGAAACTTCTTAGTGTGTGGATGGTTCCACCATTACATAGGATATGCTCACCAACCAACATGAAAGAATGATCATTGATTAACCACTCTATAAAGTTGTGGTCTGATTGTTGTCACAATACTCCAAAAATAATTATTATTTATCTTCAAGAGGAACTTCCAATTCATCTCATGAGCTAGGAAAGAGATGCAATTTGATTCATGCATGTTTCCAGTGAAAAAGTGTTGCATGTATGAGACAAACGAAGGTGAGATCTTTGTATGTCATCAAATATAATCAGGAATCATAAGAAAAACATAAGTTATAGAATGAATAATCTCCAAGGGAAAAGATGACGAGGAATGAAAGAGAGCAGTTGTATTCAGAAATAGAAGATAAAATTAGTCCAAAACTTTCCACAATTAAAAAATAAAACTTTAGATAGATGATGATTAAAGATATGAAGTCAACAAAGAAGAAAAAAATGAGAAAGAAATCATGGATTTCAATGTTTCCAACAACTTTAGAATGTTTATGCATCCCAACACTACAAGACGTTTTACAGCCTCTTGAAAAGACTAATCCCTGTGAAATCCTATCATTTCATATCCTTTCATTTAGATGGGATTAGGTGCAAGTGTTGGCTGAGAATTTCATATCTCATCATTGTTTTCTGAAGACTATTAACTCATCTTTGTATCCTTGTGATTCARGGAGTAAGTTCTGGAAAGATCTTCCATTTGTTACCCATTAGGTTCTTTTCTCCAGCCTTGYGATATTTCAAGGTTTCAAAAATCTGTGCGCATACTATGAATCTCTGCAAGTTATRAAAATTATTCTATGGTGTAACATGCTTATCCCATCACAKAYTGAMATCCGGTGAAAAATATCAATTGGGTATGCATACCTACATGGAMAAATTGTTCAAGGCATAAGATTGTTTTCAACCTAAAAATTGAAATCACTTAAGAAAATCATGTGTGGGRGTTTGAAAAATAGAATTCAAAAATAGATACTTGAATAAAGTTYTGAGGTGACATGTCCCATGGTTATTTCAGAATTTTTGGAAGCCATTCATTTTTCTCAAGCAATGTCCTCTTATAGTGAGTAAATTATTGAAATAGAGGGATATGCACAAATACAAAAAACAAATATCACCAATTAAAATTATTRACAAACGATGTTGATTKCTTTATTAACCATTTTCAAACATAAATGTTTAACTAGTTAGAACATATAACTAAAAGAAATGTTAACTAAGATAATTCCCTCCTGGAAAAATATGTTTGCAGAGGTCTTAGAACATAAACTATAACTAAATTCTATAACCAAGCTGGCATGGGACACTAAACCAAAAATATAATGATTTGAAAAATAAGAAACCATACCTGGTGGGATGCATGAAGTTAAATCCTGAATATTACCAGTTTCATGTTGCCAAGATCTCAATAGAAAGATGGAGTCAACTTAGGTTGAATATTCATCTATTGAGTGGAAGTTCCATTTTAGCGAGAAAAATGGATCTGTTTTCAATGACCACTACTTATGTCCTGACTTTGAATGATCATAAAACAACTACTGTTATCACTCCTTCTATTTTCATATCCTTGAAACCCGATTGTAGATCATGTATAGTGTGGTTCGAACAAGTTCAATATTTGAAATTGAGGTAGGTGCCCACATCATACATGTAAATGGAAATAAAAGAGTAAGTCTATTTGTCACACTTCTCTTCTCCAAACTCCCCTAAGCACGTGATTGCAAACCAACAGGTGGTATTTATGCAAGAAAATGTGCATTGTGCTGTATGATTCATGTTTTATGTGCTTGGATGAGTAGTGAAACATTATTTTTGATTGGCCTTCCCAAAAAATTTGTATACTAGTTCCTTGAAGAGCTCCATTGAGAGTTTCATGACTTGTCTTAGATGTATCTTCCATTCAATAGTTGAAAATTCCAATTCTAGAAGCAACATAAACATCATGATGTGAAATCCCCAACGATATCAAGATAAATTCAACCAAACCAGTGAAGAACAAACTAGAATAAGACAATATCAAGGGAAGACCAAATAAAAACCATTAAGTCAGTCCAAGTCAAGATATTGCATCTAATTATTCGTTGAATAGAGCAATATAACGGGAAATCAGATCAAGAAGGTTAAATATGAGTCAAGAGAGCTTCAAAAAACACCTTCAAACTTCAACAAGCATGAAAACATTGTAAGTCAAGATACCAAATCCATTAAAGGAAGTTTCCTGATATGAAAAATACTATGTAGGTCTTCTGAGATTTGGTTTTCTAAAGATTGATTATTTATAATGACCATGTTTTGAGAAAATCTCACCCTTACAATGGAAAATGCATTATGAACCAATATGAATCTCATTGACTTGAGATCATAGGACCAAAGAACAAATATCTATCTCATCACCCAAGCTGACAGGTAGAGTATTTTTCCTTAAAATTCAAACTTAGGAGCTTGTGGTGCAACAAACAACATTAAAGACTTTGTGTGTATGTGTTATGCAATCCTTATTATTTTCATGATACTCAATATAGTCAGAAGGAAACCAAAGCTTGATGTTATGTTCCTAGAGGTACATGCTAGAGATAAAATACACTATTTATTTTTTTGTGAATAAAAAATATTTTAATACTAGGAAAGGGATAAGTGTACCAAAAGTGTCAGCAACAATCTCTTCATAGAGCAACAAACACTCAATTATTATACTCAACATACACCATCATGAAAAAATTAAGGTAATGGTGATCACAATCTGCTATAGGATTTCAAATTTCTTCTGAACAAATCGATGATCCACCTTATATATTCTTGAAATAATCTTATCATGACGGTTTTAAGTCTATAGAAACAAATACATGTTGAGAAGGTTTGTAACCATATTTTGTCTCACCAGAATTTGTTTCGAGAACTAAGAGAATGGACCCATGATACTTCGACATCGATCAATTGGTCTAGAAACTTTTTGTGAGAAGCATATCCATCAAAAGATGATCAATAGGGCTTGCAAATCCCTTGTGGATTATGAACAACAAGGTCATGAAAAAATGATATGATTCCTTCCCAAGGCCTAAATGACAATTCCCCAATGTAATCATCGAAGTAACTCCAGTCCTTTCAGTGGAAATATTTGAGTAAGGATTCCTCCAACCAGGTTTCCACTTTTCCCAAGATGCAAAGTATTCTGCAACATATGCATTTTTCAGCAGTTCAAGATCATAAGTTGTCCAATTGTCAACATTAGAGTGAATGCCACTAAAACAAATGAATCTTCCAGTTTAACTTCTTGAATAATTCTACACATGGTTTCCTCATGAAGATGATTGAAAACCAATGTTAAGCTAAGCTTAGTTAAACAAAAAAATTAAAGGAATCAAGTGAAAATATTAAAGATTCTGTGGAAAAAGAAACTAGTACTAAAGAAATCCATCTTGAGTTGTAAACTAAAATAATAACCACTGGTGGGTTTTATTGAAGAAAAAAAGACAAACCAAAATCTATTCTATATAAGAAAAAATAAAACAAACTTATAAACTATGAAAGAGGAAAGGAAATAAAATAACTATGCTACTCCTATTCATACTTTATCCTACACTGGCTGAAAAAGGGCTATGTGAAAGCATAGTGCCAATGTATCCATTCAAGTAACTCCAAACCTGCAACCACATCTTCATCAAAAGTAAATAGTATAATTTGGATTATTGAGAGATGAAAGATAAGAAGAATTGAATAAAGTAAATCTCTACCTATAATGTGAAATTGGGTAGCATTATGGTTCATGAGAAATGTAGACATGTAGGATTCCTCCGACCAAGCTTCAATTCCATAATAAAATTTACAATGATAGCCATAGGATTGTTGGAAGGAAACCAAAAATGAGTGACATACACGATGAGACCCATAAATGAAATTTTAATGCAATGTACCTTGTGGGAGAATGATCCAGGTGGATATTGGTGGCCACCCACCTATTCCAACTAGATCCTCTTGACATTTGTTAGCTCAACATGTTCTTATGTAATTCTTTATAATTGTGGGTTCTACACTTTTGGAGATGTTTTAATCCCTACACAAATTACAAGTGGATATCGATGGCCACCCACCTAATCCAACTGGCTTATTTTGGAATTTTTCATGTCAATGCATCTTTTTGTACTTCCAAGGCCGTTTTGGGGCCCTAAATAGTGTTTTTTTGGCTTTCCATAGTTAAACTATAGACAGAGTCATATTTTGGTGGCATAATGTGTAGTTCTTGAAAATGCCTTTCCAACAGGCTATCGCGTGCCTAAAACGGAGGTTGTATGAAAAAGTTACGACTCCAGAATGTTGAGGTACCAACTTACCCATCGAGGCCCACATAACGTTTAGTGTTTCATCTCCTAGGGTTAGGTTTTTGGATGTATAGGGTTTTGGAATTCATGAGTAATTTAAAAAAAGGCCTTTGGAGCCTCATTGTAATCATTATTCTCAAACGGATGCGTGTAGCAACCACATCTCTTCTCATAGATAACTACCACCATTCGAGCAAGTTGTTTCCAGTTCTGTAGTTTTAGAGTTTCGGCCTATTTTATTTATTCAATAGAAGTTATTGTTTACTGGATATATTTTGTTGTTCTCCATATCTTTGTGTTATTATATTCAATTTGTTATTCCTTTCGTTCTTCTCATAAATCTGTATCAGTGGTATCAGAGCATTCTACTCTTCATTTATTTTTTTTCATGCATGTCCCTGACAAGATCTAGGTACAATAAGTTGGGACTCAAAATAGTTGAGCCTTTGCAAGATCAACCACACCGAGCCCAAAAACAACCCATGGGGGATGATAAAAAATATTATGGAGTAGGATATCCTTTTAAAATGTTGCTCAAGGAATCCCTTGCACGACAAAGGAATTAAATAATGGACAACTTTGCACAGATCCTTCGACAACTTCCCACAAGAGACGCATATTCATCAAGCGGTCATGCAACCCCCTTCAAGTTACAAGTAAATTTTGATATTCTATTATTTTAAGGACTGATAGATTCATATGTTTTAGATAAATGGTTGAATCTTCTCAAAGGGTATTTTTCGGTCCACAATTTTTTCGAAAGGGAAAATATTACTTTTGCACTCCTCAAGGTCGTCCCCCATGTTAAGGACTGGTGGGATACTTACTCTAAGAAAAAGGACATAGAGGAATCTGAAATATTTGTAGCCACCTCCACATGTGATTCCTTCAGGGATTCCATTAAAGAACAATACTACCATGTTGGAAGCTACGAGGACTGTTGGCAGTAGGCTGAAGTGGAAAGAAGGACGACCATGGGGAAATAAAGCATGCAGAAATTGAAGTAATAGTTGGAGGAAAACACAACACACACTCATGCAAGAAGGCATGCACAAGGAAATCGATAGCTGGAAGGAAGAAAAACACATGCGAGGAATACCTAACGTTGGTAGGGTCAGGGTTTTGGTAATATATTGTAAACGACTGAAGAGCCCGAGATATATAAATGTAGATACATAGGTATCATAGGGGGTTCCTTCTTGTTAGTTCAGTTTTGTATTGTTCCATCATAGATATGTATGAATTGATGCGATATGTAATATGGTTATGAACCATTTTGTAATTTGTTGAGCTAAAGGAGAGGAGAGAAGGAATATATTAGGATTAGATCACAGGCTGAGGAGCCTAGTGCGATCTAGTTTGCCTCATATAGATCTTACCCATCGGAGGAACATTGTAAGCGCACGATGCTGGATATGCATAACTACCATAATAAAAGAGCCAAGAGACAAATCTTTGTGGATGTAGCCTGGGAGGGGGTGAACCATGGTAACATCTATGTAATGGGATGAATGCATGCATATATTTACGGTCTTTTGAGTAGTTATTTTCCATGCTTAATGAATGAATGAGTTTTTACATTGCTTGTTTAAATACTGTTGCGATATCGAGGGAATGAGTCGTGAATAACAGTAGGTTGCAATCACAAGTTATAATAAATGGTCCAGAATACAGATCCCATATTTTGTGCTCAATCCTAGGCTATAAACACATGAGTCTTACAACCACCCATTAAATTTATCTCGGGTGAGACTGCGCGACGCATTCTGCATGTTGCGTTTGCTTCTGGTTTACCAAGAGGGCCAATAGTTTTAGAGGATTTTGTTGGAAACTCGAAAGACATGAACCCTGGGTCAATACCTCAGATGATAGAGTAGAACCAGTAAGTAGTAACCAACAAATGGTTATGTTGTCGTTTGAAGGAACATAGGAGGATTGAGCAGATGAGATAGGAGGAGCGGGAAATGAGAGAATAAAAGAAGAGAGCAATGAGCCATTAGAAGGGGATGTTGAGACCGTGGAACCCAAAAAAAGTAGAAATCGAAACTTGGTTGAGAACCAAAGAGCTAGAGTTTGTACAGAAATACAATATAAACCCTAGAATCAGACCTCGCAAATATCTGGACAAGTACATGTTTACTGATTTACACGAAGTCTTTTTCTGTGATTTTCCACATCTTATGCAAGAGTGGATACTAAGGCTGAAGGATAACCACGCGATGAACCAGATTTGACAGCTAGTTTGGACCCCAATATATATTGGGCAGTTACAGCAGGTGAACAACAAATTCACCCGCGCAATGGACTTTTGTCTTGACAGTATTGTGGCAGGATTCATAACAAAGTTTTTTGTGGACACAACGAAGTCATACAGTACAGCAGAGAAAGAATTTCTACGCATACCTCCAGGAAGGTACATTCAATCACTGTATACTTCTATTAAGATACTATTATATAACAAAGAGGTAATGACAATGGAATCAGACAGCTAAAATTCCTTGCGTGCATGGGGGAAGGGGGGAAGCACTGAGAGAATGAGGATAAATGGAAGGAGGGATGGATAAAGGCAATAAGGAGGAGGAACCCTTGGACTCGATCATGATGGACGACGACTAGATCAAGTGGATCTTGGCATCAACGGGAAAGACACGTAGTGGAGCACCCTACCAATACAATGTGAATACCAAGAAGAGAGCTATAGTCATGAGGGAAGTCTTGGCGAGTGATGAGGAATAGGTAGAGGATCTTCGGGTTGTGGAGCAGATTGAGGAAATCCTACATGCGACATATGAGAGGAAAATGAGAGGTCCAAGAATGGGAGCAAAAGGCATCCATCCTATCCACATTAATGTTAGTTTGGAACCCATAAACCCATGTGTGACTAATACACCAAAGATAATACCACCATTTAGACAACCGCAATTCGGAGGAAGTCCGACATCAGGAAGTACATCTACACAAGGAACACCAACTAGAGGAGCCAGTTCAGGTAGCACTAGTCAAGTATCTACACTACGCGGAGGAGGTAGTAGCTCAATATTCAAAATGGAAGGACACGATCCTACCATCAGGTTACTAGAATTTCGGGGAGAAACAACAAAATACCCTGAGAAGAAATTGTTCATTTGTACAAATATCTGGGAAGAAAAACAGATCACTGATGAAGATACCAAACTCATGCATCTAGCTATTATGCTATGATACTGTGCACTAGACTGGTACATGAGTCTAGACACAAACAGTGCCCCTGGGATGACCAGGACACTGGAAGACATTAAGAATTTACTGATTAATGAGTTCCAGAAGCTGAGTTCAGAGGATCAGTACATGAACAAGATGATCGAAATAAGACAAAAACCAGGAGAGTCTGTATGGGAGATTGACCAGAGATTCAAGTGACTGAATGGAAAGTTAAAATACCTCATGACCGATATGCAACATCGACACCTGCTTGTCAATTCACTACTCCCACACTTAAAATACCCTTTACAACAATAGAAACTTCAAACGTGGGCTTTTATAACCCTAATTTGCACCAGACATGCATACCTTGAATCATGCCATCTCACTTGCCATTTTCTCCAAACCACCATTGAACAAATCTTCAAAAAATCCATCCTTTTGAAGGCATATGTGCCCTGCACCACTGTTTCCCACGTTTATACGCTAGCTAACCCATTACAGCCCATGTATACTAACAAAAGCACAAAAAATAAAAAGCTGCAAACGGAATACATATTCCAGGTAATTTCCTAAACCGTTTGACCACCCATAGTCAATCACTCAACTAGATAACTACCCTCTTCTAGCCTATAAAAGAAGAGGTAGGGGTCCCATTTGAAGAGAGAAAAATAGTAGCAAAGAAACTCAACCCTTTTTTGTATTCCCCTTGCCCCAATCTTTTGCAACCATTTTGTGAGGAGAAGCATATGTGGAAGCAGTTGGTGCACAATTGAAGAGGAGCCCAAGACCAGATTCGAGGAGCAGTGGCCGATCTCACCATTGTAAGTTACTTTTGTGATATTAATAAAAAGAATTACTTTTCCCATCCCTCCATATGAGGTGTTCAATATTAAGTTTTGATTATATTTGATTAGAACCTCTAACCCACTAATTCATATATAAGATGTATGTTCGTAGTTCTTTGTTTGTCTATTTTTGAATGTAGGTTGGCTTTGGGAGGAGACTTGCAGTTGAGGAGAAACCGAACGCAAAAGGATCGACACCAAACGTTGAAGTTCAAGGTAGAGTTACTGGATCCTTTTACCCTTGTGTTTATGTATGAATGTGGGGTCTATGTTGGGATGATGGTAAAAAGTAGGAGACTTTAGATGGTCATTTCTACATGCATTATAGAACCCTTAGTGCTAGTCCATAGGGGGTTTTCCCACCCACAACAGAATTGGCGACCATACTGGGGAAGATCTCTAGGGTTTTGGGGGATAATGTTTGGGTGTTTTAAATTGGTTTGATGACCTTTTTTTGAGTTTCTATAAGAGTATGAGTTTGTAGGGATTCTGGTCTTCCATACCAGTACTCTCTGCTTTGATTGCTTGACTACTTTTTCTTTTTTGGGAACCCACATAGGTATACATGGCCTGTACAAGGCCTGCATGCGTATATATGCGCCCTACCTTTAAAAAACCCACATACATACACTGGCTGTTGAAGTGTCAGTAGCATGCCTGAGTTCAGAAAATATTTTTGTTAGGAGAGGTAGTCATCCTCTTCCCTACCAGAAGTGATCCTTCTCAGGGTTTTTCTTGATCAAGTCCCAGTCTCTGTTGTTGCAGTCTATAGCCATGTATAACCTCATATTATCTTTTCTTTATCAAAGCCTTCTTGCATTTTTATTGATAAAAGTAATTTTTTGTGTCTTTAAGGGATTCTGGTTTTCAATACCAGTACTCCCTAACTATGATTAACTGCTTGTTTTTCATTTTTTGAGGAGTTTCATAGGTGCACGTGGCCTGTAGTGGGCCTGCATGTGTGCATACGTGCCCTGCCCTTGGACAACCCACATACATACACTTGTTGTTTAAGTGTCAGTAGCGTGCCTGTTGAGATTTTTTTTTTTTATAAGAGGCAGTCATCCTCTTCCCTGTCAAGAGTCACACTTCTCAGGGGTTTTCTTGATCTAGCCTTGGTATCTGTCATAGCAGTCTGTAGCTTAGGTTTTATTTTAGTGTAGCTTTCTTTTTCTTCGAAAGATTTCTTGTTTTTCTTTATTAGGTTTTTGGATGAGATTGTGAGTCTGTTCTAATCTGCCTTTTTGGGTTTGGTCAGTGACTCCATCCAATCCGCAGGAGAGCCAGAATTCATTTATTTCTTTTGTCTTGTCTTTATCTTCCCCTTTTTTCTTTTGAAAAGAAGAAAAGAATACATTTTAAAATTTCTTGTTTTTGGAGGCATAATAAGAAAATATATAGATTTCACTTTCTTTGTTCGGTCAAGTAGTTGGTTGTTTGCATTAGCAATCAAGAAAAAGAATGATTTCATAAGTTCTTAGCCAATTGAATTAGGATAATAAGTAGCTCGTAGTCGAGTGAAATCTTGTTTTGAGTTTTCTGTTAAAAGATCTTAGAAAAAAAAGGTAGTTTGAAAAGTTGGTTAAAGAGTTTAAATGTGAAAATCTAAATATGTGAAGAGGAAGTAGTTTGTTTTCAGTTTCAGTATATGCTCTTCTCTTTTGTCTCTTAAAAACATCACTAGTTTCATTTTTGTTCCCTTTGACTTAATATAGACACTAAAATTAATGATTAATTAAAATCAACTAGACTTTATGATTGTAGGGTCCATCAACTAGTCTAGGCTAGAGCCTTGATTTAGGATTGGAGAGGAAACTCTTCAAGGCTACAAAAACAAACATAAGAGTTTGTGCTAGGGAGTGATAAAAATTCTAGTATCGTGAAAGTTATCGGACTCCCCTCGCATACAGAAAGGTAGTGGAGATAACCCCTCCAAAGTCGGACCAAGCGTAGTGTGGAACGCATATAGAGGGCTTGTCTTGGGATTCTGTTGATCGCATTTTCCATGGAGCTTTGTGGGTCTCAAATCCATTCGAGGTCCTTAGTTGTCTTCTAGAACACTTTCTTTCGATACCCTTGATAGGTTTCGGGCTAGATACCCTGCTCATTGCGTTCCACCCGACTATCGACTGTACCCATCTGGTGATTGTTTGTGCGCTGGAAACCTAGTTGCCTTTATTTTAGAGACTTACACAGGTGACTGTGGGGGTATACCACAGTACCTAGAAATACATTAGGCCATGCTTTGTAGAACATACCCATAGGTTTCTTCCATATTTGAGTTTCACTTGCACCGGTAAGTTTCTCTAGTGTTGTTTGTTGTAACTATTCTTCCAACTAGCTAGTGACTGCTTGTCTCATCTCATAGGAACTTTTTCTAGTGTGTGCTGGTTTTTAAACAATTATAGAAATCCCTAGTGTGTCTTTGATATTCTCAAACAGTGGAGGATCAGGAGCTCTGTCGGTCATGAAGTCTTTTGGGCCTACCGCTGGTTGATCTCAACCACCCCCCCCCCCACCGCAACCACTAAGGCCAAAACTAGACCAACAAGGGTATTTTGAGGTAGCTAGGTTACATAAAACTGTGCCCAACCTGTCTCCGAGAGAATAAAATTCAATTCTGGAGGAACCAACCATATCATACCTTGGAGAGG
This sequence comes from Picea engelmannii, assembly GCA_009831015.1. Classification (NCBI taxonomy): domain Eukaryota; kingdom Viridiplantae; phylum Streptophyta; class Pinopsida; order Pinales; family Pinaceae; genus Picea; species Picea engelmannii. The sequence goes on from ML817508.1 coordinate 54,163, forward strand.
AATCTCTTGGTCCATATGAACCTCCGATCACTGATCTATCAACGCCCATCATCGTACAAGTTTATCCTTACGAGTGCCTAGTAGTGTCACAAGTAGCGATGGAAGCAAATGTTGCGACTTCTTCAGTGAATAATCATATTCCCTCTATAGTTGTCACTACAGGGGGTGTTCCACCTCCTAACCAACCGTATCCAGTCCAAGCCACTATGGTCTCGAGTGCATCACCTTGGGCAATGGTATGATTCCTTCTATAGTGGTGATCACTGCTCCATTTACCCAGAATGCGACAGGCCCTCCATTCTCATATGGGATGCCTGGCTTCGGTACAAGCCCTATACTTTCCTACTCCACTCTATAGACTTTAGGTCTTAGGGCAGGGAGCTCCAACGCTCCTCTGGAATGATCTATGGGGGGCACTTATTCTCCCTATAACACGTTTCGTTACGGAGGGATCCATATACCTTCTTTTTCCCCTTTACTCGACGGTGCTCACCGGCACTCCTTCGGGCCGAACATAAACCATAGTTCATTTGGAGCAGGTAGTCAAGGAATTCCTTCTTACAACATGTTGGTTGGTTCAACATCGTTCTCTTTGTTTGATGCATTTGGTAACAATGATTTCTCATCAACTACCTTCTCGACCGGGGGCAACCTCGGTTATGGACAACAAAATCCTGTACAAGGTACTATTCCTGCATAGGGGGGAAACTTAGGAATTCCTTCCTCACAAGGACGATGGAATCCATGGAAAGGATTAGTTCCCTTTTCATGGATGTCGATTGGGGGAAACCTTTTCCATAACCAATGGAACCCCGGGAAAATCTCAGCATCTATGCCCGACGAATCGACAAGGGGTAACCCTCCCAAAATCCTCGTAATGTGACACAAGCCCATCCCTTCGTGTCCTATTACGGGAGTCAGCCGATGACATATCAACAAGAATAGAATACATATGCTAGTCAAGGCCATGGTTATTACCAACTCCTTGGCCAACAACCTAACTTTTCCTGGCAACTTGGTGCTAGCCAAACTCCAAGCCCCTTTTTCCCTGGTCACAATCAATAGCCCAAACTACCATTTCTGGAAACTCTACACTTGCCAGACTTGACAAGGTTATTGAATGACCCCATCTGTCACGATCCACGTTGGCCTCCTATGATGACCAAGTTGCCTTCGAACATCCCAAAGTTCGAGGCCAAGCCCAACGAAGATCCATGCAATCATGTGACTACCTTCCATATTTGGTGCTCATCCAATTCATTTAAAGACGAATCCATCCAGTTGTGTTTGTTTCAACACACTCTCATTGGGAGTGTTGTGAAATGGTACATTGAGCTTGACCACTCGAGGTACCCTTCCTTTGGCGAATTGGAAATGGCTTTCTTAAACCATTTCCAATTACCTGTGAGATACAATATCGGTACCGAATTGTTGGCCAACTTTGAGCAGACAAAGGCAGACCATATCTCTGATCACATTTGAGAATGGAGACACCCAAAGAGTTTGATAAAATTTCCAGTCCCACTAGCATTCCTGCTGGAGTGGTTCCTTAAGTATTTGGTACCCCAATTATCCAAAGACATCGCAACATCGGGAGTTTTTTTCGAAGAATATGCAATAATGAGATCTCAACAGCTAGAGCTGATTTACTCTCAGTCTGGTTTACTTTACGAAATTTTTCCAGATGCACCATGGTCAATACTTGACAAGAACAGACAGAGAGTTGGGCCACATGCTGATGGTATTGTTGGTTCAGCAAAAACGAAGCCCGTTGATCAGCTTTCAAAACAATTGTAGAAATTGTCGATACAGCAGAAAGTGACCAGTCAGACCACGGGTCCGGTTGCTCCCCCTACCCAAACGTTGGATGTACACAGTGTTCAATCGACCAACCCAAAGGCCACCCAATAGCCTGAAGGAAAGAATAAACAATGAAATAAGGGTAAGGGGGATAAGAAACCTACCAATAATTCTAGCAGGGGAAACACTGAAAATAAGAAGTCGAAGTATCTATGTAACATGTGCATGGAAGACCACTCGAATCACTAGTGCCCTTGTCTTGTGGAGGCCCAAAATTTATTGGCGCGGCAGCAGCCTGTTATGTTAACAAACCCATTTAAACATGGGCAAAATTTAACTCAATCCTCTCCAATTACAGATGGGGTCAGTCAAGGACCCCCTCCATCTGCAAATAATTCTTCATCCGCGAATGTGTATATGATGAAAGGTGATACCTATATATCGACTAGAGCGCATGATTATGAAATTCCAAACACCTATGAGAAAAGTAAAGAAGCTAAAAACCCACCTCTTCCTCTCTAGATTGAGAAGACCTTGGGAGAAATAATGAAACACATCCCAAAAGGTGTGTTCAAGAAATCTTCTCACAATCCAAACGCAACGACCACCTAGAACTACTCTGTGGTGGAGGATTTGTCTCAAACCCCTTGTGCGATGTCTTCTTTGGAGGTCCTCCAGAGCTCTCCTTCCCAGAGAAAGGATCTTTTAGCCACCTTAGGATCTATTGAGACTTGCAATCTGGGTATGATCATGCTTGATACGACCGACTTAAAACCTCATCTCCCTTACCATGTAGTGTTTCAAATAGTAGTGGCTTACCCCATGGAAAATTGTACTCAGAATATTTTTTGCATGATGGTTGATGAGGGTGCCTCAACATGCGTGATGTCTTTGGCATGTTGGAAGGCCATTGGCCAACCCGTTTTGTCTCTGTCACCTACTCTTCTTACCGCGTTTGATGGTCATTCGTTCAGACCACATGGCATCATCCCCTCTTTTCCCATGCAGTTAAGGGGGAAGACCATGTGCATCGAGGTTGAAGTGGTCGATGCATCTCTCGAATACAATATCTTGTTAGGAAGGAGTTGGACCTATGCTATGCAAGCAGTGGTCGCTACAGTTTTACAAGTCTTGTTGTTTCCACACGAGGGTTGGATCATGACCATTGATCAGTTGTCTTTTTCCTATCCTGACCCTTCATTGGGGGCATCCACGGTTCCGATGATTTATAACCCTCAACTTGACATCGTCAATATAGGGGTTGGTTTGTGCCCACCTTTAATGGGTACTTTCGATTACTCGCCTCCTTCCGGTGATGTTAAGTTCATATCAGACCAGCCTAAGGTTGAGATTTTTCAAGTCTCATCATTTTGTATGAACTACTTCAATGATCTATGGACTCTTCCTTCCCCATCGGCCATGATGGAAGGGACAGGGCACCTTGGTATGTCCATGCCCTTGTCTGTGGAAAAATTTACGTACTCAATAGTCCAACAAGCTTCTCCTAGCCCCGATCTGACTCCCTCATAGGAGATAGATCCATTACTAGAGCCTACTTGGGCTCTAGTTTCCCTTATCGATACTGATTCTTTAGATTAGTATTTCCTTCAGATGAAGTGATTATTGGATCAATGACTAGTTCGGACAGACCCTGGGATGATCTCCATCACAGATCTTATTTCCTCCCAGAGTTAAGAAGAATTGAAGCAGGAGAATTCACTTTGACTATGACTGGAGATAGGTCTTGTCCTATTAATCCCTTGGCTACACACATTGTTTATGACGAGGGTAATATGGAAACCATAACTGAAACAATACCTATAGATATCTCTAGAATCCCTAGTGTCATAGAGAATATTCTCGTCGGAGTTGATTCTTCCCCCGAGGAGATTCGAATATACACGAATTTATTTAAATAATTTTGTGATGTTTTTTCCTGGTCTTACGAGTAAATGCCAAACATTGATCCAAGAATCGTTGAACATGAAATCATGACTTATCCTGATGCCAAGTCATTCCGACAGAAACTTCATCCAGTCAATCCTAAGAAAGCAACAGTTATTAAGGCTGAAGTAGAGAAACTTCTCAAAGAAGGTTTTATCTACCCTGTCCATTTGACTCAATGGGTGTCAAATCTCATTCTAGCCGACAAAAATCATGGTATGATTCACGTATGTACAGACTTCCATGATTTGAACAAAGCTTGTCCAAAAGATAATTTCCCCACACCATTTATTGACCAGATAATCGATGAATGCGCAGGTTGCGAAGATTTTTCTTTCATAGATGGTTTTTTGTGATACAATCAGATACAGATCAAACCCGAAGACCAACACAAAACCTGTTTTATTTGTCCATGGGGTACATTCGCTTATCGAAAGATGCCTTTTGGTCTGAAAAATGCTAGAGTTACTTTTCAGCGAGCCATGTCTTTTTCTTTCCACGATCTCAAGCATATAGTCAAGGCCTACCTTGATGATTTAGCATCACAATCTCGTAAGAGAGCTGATCATCCCACACACCTCTGACTAATCTTTGAGTGATGTCTCTACTACCAAATTCGATTGAATCCAAACAAATGCAGTTTTTGCGTGACGTTGGGTCGTCTGCTAGGTTTCATAGTTTTGACAATAGGGATCATGGTCGATCCTCTCAAAGTTGAGGCAATAGTTCAGTTGCCTCCACCGCGCAAAATCCTTCAGCTTCAGATTTTACAGGGAAAAGCGAACATTCTACGACGTTTCATCGCAAACTATGCCAAAATCACAAAGGGCTTTATGCGTTTATTGAAGAAGGATGTTCCTTTTCATTGGGATGAAGCTGCTCAACACTCTTTCGAAGCGTTGAAATGCACCCTCACGACTGCCCCTCTACTTTGGCCACCCAATTATAATAAAGATTTCTTATTGTACTTGGCTGAGGCAGAGTCGACCATTGGTATGGTCTTGGTTCAAGAGGATGATTTTCTCTCAGAATATGTAATTTATTACCTAAGTCGAGGCCTGGTCAGACCAGAACTCAATTATTCCCACATTGAAAAACTTGTGTTGGCAGCAGTTCATGCTGTCCAACAGTTCCATCATTATATCATGTTTCGCAAGATCATCGTCATTTTTGTTGTGAATTTGTTTTAGTACGTGTTGACACGATGAGTAATTGGTGGAAAGATCAGTATATGGATATTTTTCCTCTAGGAATTTGACTTAGATTTTGTTTCGGTGAAATCCAAAAAGTCGATGGTCATTTCGGAACTCATCTCGGAACTTTTGGTCGAGTTAGGTGATGTTATGCCCTAAGAGTCTCCTATTAAAGGAGACTTGTTTTTTATCATGTCTTTGGACCCCTAGTATGGAGATGTAATTGTCTATCTCTGGACTTTGAAATGCCCCGCCTCTACTTCTTGTCATGGGCATCGTCAAATATGCCATTAGGCCAAGAACTATCTCATAGTTGAGGACACTTTGTATCATCGAGGTGTATATTGCATCCTTCGCTGATGTCTCACTCGTGAAGAATAATAAATCGTGCTTAACGATTGCCACACCAGAGCATGTGGTGATCATTTTTCTGGTTTGGAAACAACCCAAAATATTCTACGAGCCAGTTACTTTTGGCCGACATTAATCAAAGATTGTGTTGAATCGGTCAAGAAGTGCCACCAGTGTCAGATCTTCTCTC
>ML817508.1:59690-88975 GCA_009831015.1 Picea engelmannii
CTTTATTAACCATTTTCAAACATAAATGTTTAACTAGTTAGAACATATAACTAAAAGAAATGTTAACTAAGATAATTCCCTCCTGGAAAAATATGTTTGCAGAGGTCTTAGAACATAAACTATAACTAAATTCTATAACCAAGCTGGCATGGGACACTAAACCAAAAATATAATGATTTGAAAAATAAGAAACCATACCTGGTGGGATGCATGAAGTTAAATCCTGAATATTACCAGTTTCATGTTGCCAAGATCTCAATAGAAAGATGGAGTCAACTTAGGTTGAATATTCATCTATTGAGTGGAAGTTCCATTTTAGCGAGAAAAATGGATCTGTTTTCAATGACCACTACTTATGTCCTGACTTTGAATGATCATAAAACAACTACTGTTATCACTCCTTCTATTTTCATATCCTTGAAACCCGATTGTAGATCATGTATAGTGTGGTTCGAACAAGTTCAATATTTGAAATTGAGGTAGGTGCCCACATCATACATGTAAATGGAAATAAAAGAGTAAGTCTATTTGTCACACTTCTCTTCTCCAAACTCCCCTAAGCACGTGATTGCAAACCAACAGGTGGTATTTATGCAAGAAAATGTGCATTGTGCTGTATGATTCATGTTTTATGTGCTTGGATGAGTAGTGAAACATTATTTTTGATTGGCCTTCCCAAAAAATTTGTATACTAGTTCCTTGAAGAGCTCCATTGAGAGTTTCATGACTTGTCTTAGATGTATCTTCCATTCAATAGTTGAAAATTCCAATTCTAGAAGCAACATAAACATCATGATGTGAAATCCCCAACGATATCAAGATAAATTCAACCAAACCAGTGAAGAACAAACTAGAATAAGACAATATCAAGGGAAGACCAAATAAAAACCATTAAGTCAGTCCAAGTCAAGATATTGCATCTAATTATTCGTTGAATAGAGCAATATAACGGGAAATCAGATCAAGAAGGTTAAATATGAGTCAAGAGAGCTTCAAAAAACACCTTCAAACTTCAACAAGCATGAAAACATTGTAAGTCAAGATACCAAATCCATTAAAGGAAGTTTCCTGATATGAAAAATACTATGTAGGTCTTCTGAGATTTGGTTTTCTAAAGATTGATTATTTATAATGACCATGTTTTGAGAAAATCTCACCCTTACAATGGAAAATGCATTATGAACCAATATGAATCTCATTGACTTGAGATCATAGGACCAAAGAACAAATATCTATCTCATCACCCAAGCTGACAGGTAGAGTATTTTTCCTTAAAATTCAAACTTAGGAGCTTGTGGTGCAACAAACAACATTAAAGACTTTGTGTGTATGTGTTATGCAATCCTTATTATTTTCATGATACTCAATATAGTCAGAAGGAAACCAAAGCTTGATGTTATGTTCCTAGAGGTACATGCTAGAGATAAAATACACTATTTATTTTTTTGTGAATAAAAAATATTTTAATACTAGGAAAGGGATAAGTGTACCAAAAGTGTCAGCAACAATCTCTTCATAGAGCAACAAACACTCAATTATTATACTCAACATACACCATCATGAAAAAATTAAGGTAATGGTGATCACAATCTGCTATAGGATTTCAAATTTCTTCTGAACAAATCGATGATCCACCTTATATATTCTTGAAATAATCTTATCATGACGGTTTTAAGTCTATAGAAACAAATACATGTTGAGAAGGTTTGTAACCATATTTTGTCTCACCAGAATTTGTTTCGAGAACTAAGAGAATGGACCCATGATACTTCGACATCGATCAATTGGTCTAGAAACTTTTTGTGAGAAGCATATCCATCAAAAGATGATCAATAGGGCTTGCAAATCCCTTGTGGATTATGAACAACAAGGTCATGAAAAAATGATATGATTCCTTCCCAAGGCCTAAATGACAATTCCCCAATGTAATCATCGAAGTAACTCCAGTCCTTTCAGTGGAAATATTTGAGTAAGGATTCCTCCAACCAGGTTTCCACTTTTCCCAAGATGCAAAGTATTCTGCAACATATGCATTTTTCAGCAGTTCAAGATCATAAGTTGTCCAATTGTCAACATTAGAGTGAATGCCACTAAAACAAATGAATCTTCCAGTTTAACTTCTTGAATAATTCTACACATGGTTTCCTCATGAAGATGATTGAAAACCAATGTTAAGCTAAGCTTAGTTAAACAAAAAAATTAAAGGAATCAAGTGAAAATATTAAAGATTCTGTGGAAAAAGAAACTAGTACTAAAGAAATCCATCTTGAGTTGTAAACTAAAATAATAACCACTGGTGGGTTTTATTGAAGAAAAAAAGACAAACCAAAATCTATTCTATATAAGAAAAAATAAAACAAACTTATAAACTATGAAAGAGGAAAGGAAATAAAATAACTATGCTACTCCTATTCATACTTTATCCTACACTGGCTGAAAAAGGGCTATGTGAAAGCATAGTGCCAATGTATCCATTCAAGTAACTCCAAACCTGCAACCACATCTTCATCAAAAGTAAATAGTATAATTTGGATTATTGAGAGATGAAAGATAAGAAGAATTGAATAAAGTAAATCTCTACCTATAATGTGAAATTGGGTAGCATTATGGTTCATGAGAAATGTAGACATGTAGGATTCCTCCGACCAAGCTTCAATTCCATAATAAAATTTACAATGATAGCCATAGGATTGTTGGAAGGAAACCAAAAATGAGTGACATACACGATGAGACCCATAAATGAAATTTTAATGCAATGTACCTTGTGGGAGAATGATCCAGGTGGATATTGGTGGCCACCCACCTATTCCAACTAGATCCTCTTGACATTTGTTAGCTCAACATGTTCTTATGTAATTCTTTATAATTGTGGGTTCTACACTTTTGGAGATGTTTTAATCCCTACACAAATTACAAGTGGATATCGATGGCCACCCACCTAATCCAACTGGCTTATTTTGGAATTTTTCATGTCAATGCATCTTTTTGTACTTCCAAGGCCGTTTTGGGGCCCTAAATAGTGTTTTTTTGGCTTTCCATAGTTAAACTATAGACAGAGTCATATTTTGGTGGCATAATGTGTAGTTCTTGAAAATGCCTTTCCAACAGGCTATCGCGTGCCTAAAACGGAGGTTGTATGAAAAAGTTACGACTCCAGAATGTTGAGGTACCAACTTACCCATCGAGGCCCACATAACGTTTAGTGTTTCATCTCCTAGGGTTAGGTTTTTGGATGTATAGGGTTTTGGAATTCATGAGTAATTTAAAAAAAGGCCTTTGGAGCCTCATTGTAATCATTATTCTCAAACGGATGCGTGTAGCAACCACATCTCTTCTCATAGATAACTACCACCATTCGAGCAAGTTGTTTCCAGTTCTGTAGTTTTAGAGTTTCGGCCTATTTTATTTATTCAATAGAAGTTATTGTTTACTGGATATATTTTGTTGTTCTCCATATCTTTGTGTTATTATATTCAATTTGTTATTCCTTTCGTTCTTCTCATAAATCTGTATCAGTGGTATCAGAGCATTCTACTCTTCATTTATTTTTTTTCATGCATGTCCCTGACAAGATCTAGGTACAATAAGTTGGGACTCAAAATAGTTGAGCCTTTGCAAGATCAACCACACCGAGCCCAAAAACAACCCATGGGGGATGATAAAAAATATTATGGAGTAGGATATCCTTTTAAAATGTTGCTCAAGGAATCCCTTGCACGACAAAGGAATTAAATAATGGACAACTTTGCACAGATCCTTCGACAACTTCCCACAAGAGACGCATATTCATCAAGCGGTCATGCAACCCCCTTCAAGTTACAAGTAAATTTTGATATTCTATTATTTTAAGGACTGATAGATTCATATGTTTTAGATAAATGGTTGAATCTTCTCAAAGGGTATTTTTCGGTCCACAATTTTTTCGAAAGGGAAAATATTACTTTTGCACTCCTCAAGGTCGTCCCCCATGTTAAGGACTGGTGGGATACTTACTCTAAGAAAAAGGACATAGAGGAATCTGAAATATTTGTAGCCACCTCCACATGTGATTCCTTCAGGGATTCCATTAAAGAACAATACTACCATGTTGGAAGCTACGAGGACTGTTGGCAGTAGGCTGAAGTGGAAAGAAGGACGACCATGGGGAAATAAAGCATGCAGAAATTGAAGTAATAGTTGGAGGAAAACACAACACACACTCATGCAAGAAGGCATGCACAAGGAAATCGATAGCTGGAAGGAAGAAAAACACATGCGAGGAATACCTAACGTTGGTAGGGTCAGGGTTTTGGTAATATATTGTAAACGACTGAAGAGCCCGAGATATATAAATGTAGATACATAGGTATCATAGGGGGTTCCTTCTTGTTAGTTCAGTTTTGTATTGTTCCATCATAGATATGTATGAATTGATGCGATATGTAATATGGTTATGAACCATTTTGTAATTTGTTGAGCTAAAGGAGAGGAGAGAAGGAATATATTAGGATTAGATCACAGGCTGAGGAGCCTAGTGCGATCTAGTTTGCCTCATATAGATCTTACCCATCGGAGGAACATTGTAAGCGCACGATGCTGGATATGCATAACTACCATAATAAAAGAGCCAAGAGACAAATCTTTGTGGATGTAGCCTGGGAGGGGGTGAACCATGGTAACATCTATGTAATGGGATGAATGCATGCATATATTTACGGTCTTTTGAGTAGTTATTTTCCATGCTTAATGAATGAATGAGTTTTTACATTGCTTGTTTAAATACTGTTGCGATATCGAGGGAATGAGTCGTGAATAACAGTAGGTTGCAATCACAAGTTATAATAAATGGTCCAGAATACAGATCCCATATTTTGTGCTCAATCCTAGGCTATAAACACATGAGTCTTACAACCACCCATTAAATTTATCTCGGGTGAGACTGCGCGACGCATTCTGCATGTTGCGTTTGCTTCTGGTTTACCAAGAGGGCCAATAGTTTTAGAGGATTTTGTTGGAAACTCGAAAGACATGAACCCTGGGTCAATACCTCAGATGATAGAGTAGAACCAGTAAGTAGTAACCAACAAATGGTTATGTTGTCGTTTGAAGGAACATAGGAGGATTGAGCAGATGAGATAGGAGGAGCGGGAAATGAGAGAATAAAAGAAGAGAGCAATGAGCCATTAGAAGGGGATGTTGAGACCGTGGAACCCAAAAAAAGTAGAAATCGAAACTTGGTTGAGAACCAAAGAGCTAGAGTTTGTACAGAAATACAATATAAACCCTAGAATCAGACCTCGCAAATATCTGGACAAGTACATGTTTACTGATTTACACGAAGTCTTTTTCTGTGATTTTCCACATCTTATGCAAGAGTGGATACTAAGGCTGAAGGATAACCACGCGATGAACCAGATTTGACAGCTAGTTTGGACCCCAATATATATTGGGCAGTTACAGCAGGTGAACAACAAATTCACCCGCGCAATGGACTTTTGTCTTGACAGTATTGTGGCAGGATTCATAACAAAGTTTTTTGTGGACACAACGAAGTCATACAGTACAGCAGAGAAAGAATTTCTACGCATACCTCCAGGAAGGTACATTCAATCACTGTATACTTCTATTAAGATACTATTATATAACAAAGAGGTAATGACAATGGAATCAGACAGCTAAAATTCCTTGCGTGCATGGGGGAAGGGGGGAAGCACTGAGAGAATGAGGATAAATGGAAGGAGGGATGGATAAAGGCAATAAGGAGGAGGAACCCTTGGACTCGATCATGATGGACGACGACTAGATCAAGTGGATCTTGGCATCAACGGGAAAGACACGTAGTGGAGCACCCTACCAATACAATGTGAATACCAAGAAGAGAGCTATAGTCATGAGGGAAGTCTTGGCGAGTGATGAGGAATAGGTAGAGGATCTTCGGGTTGTGGAGCAGATTGAGGAAATCCTACATGCGACATATGAGAGGAAAATGAGAGGTCCAAGAATGGGAGCAAAAGGCATCCATCCTATCCACATTAATGTTAGTTTGGAACCCATAAACCCATGTGTGACTAATACACCAAAGATAATACCACCATTTAGACAACCGCAATTCGGAGGAAGTCCGACATCAGGAAGTACATCTACACAAGGAACACCAACTAGAGGAGCCAGTTCAGGTAGCACTAGTCAAGTATCTACACTACGCGGAGGAGGTAGTAGCTCAATATTCAAAATGGAAGGACACGATCCTACCATCAGGTTACTAGAATTTCGGGGAGAAACAACAAAATACCCTGAGAAGAAATTGTTCATTTGTACAAATATCTGGGAAGAAAAACAGATCACTGATGAAGATACCAAACTCATGCATCTAGCTATTATGCTATGATACTGTGCACTAGACTGGTACATGAGTCTAGACACAAACAGTGCCCCTGGGATGACCAGGACACTGGAAGACATTAAGAATTTACTGATTAATGAGTTCCAGAAGCTGAGTTCAGAGGATCAGTACATGAACAAGATGATCGAAATAAGACAAAAACCAGGAGAGTCTGTATGGGAGATTGACCAGAGATTCAAGTGACTGAATGGAAAGTTAAAATACCTCATGACCGATATGCAACATCGACACCTGCTTGTCAATTCACTACTCCCACACTTAAAATACCCTTTACAACAATAGAAACTTCAAACGTGGGCTTTTATAACCCTAATTTGCACCAGACATGCATACCTTGAATCATGCCATCTCACTTGCCATTTTCTCCAAACCACCATTGAACAAATCTTCAAAAAATCCATCCTTTTGAAGGCATATGTGCCCTGCACCACTGTTTCCCACGTTTATACGCTAGCTAACCCATTACAGCCCATGTATACTAACAAAAGCACAAAAAATAAAAAGCTGCAAACGGAATACATATTCCAGGTAATTTCCTAAACCGTTTGACCACCCATAGTCAATCACTCAACTAGATAACTACCCTCTTCTAGCCTATAAAAGAAGAGGTAGGGGTCCCATTTGAAGAGAGAAAAATAGTAGCAAAGAAACTCAACCCTTTTTTGTATTCCCCTTGCCCCAATCTTTTGCAACCATTTTGTGAGGAGAAGCATATGTGGAAGCAGTTGGTGCACAATTGAAGAGGAGCCCAAGACCAGATTCGAGGAGCAGTGGCCGATCTCACCATTGTAAGTTACTTTTGTGATATTAATAAAAAGAATTACTTTTCCCATCCCTCCATATGAGGTGTTCAATATTAAGTTTTGATTATATTTGATTAGAACCTCTAACCCACTAATTCATATATAAGATGTATGTTCGTAGTTCTTTGTTTGTCTATTTTTGAATGTAGGTTGGCTTTGGGAGGAGACTTGCAGTTGAGGAGAAACCGAACGCAAAAGGATCGACACCAAACGTTGAAGTTCAAGGTAGAGTTACTGGATCCTTTTACCCTTGTGTTTATGTATGAATGTGGGGTCTATGTTGGGATGATGGTAAAAAGTAGGAGACTTTAGATGGTCATTTCTACATGCATTATAGAACCCTTAGTGCTAGTCCATAGGGGGTTTTCCCACCCACAACAGAATTGGCGACCATACTGGGGAAGATCTCTAGGGTTTTGGGGGATAATGTTTGGGTGTTTTAAATTGGTTTGATGACCTTTTTTTGAGTTTCTATAAGAGTATGAGTTTGTAGGGATTCTGGTCTTCCATACCAGTACTCTCTGCTTTGATTGCTTGACTACTTTTTCTTTTTTGGGAACCCACATAGGTATACATGGCCTGTACAAGGCCTGCATGCGTATATATGCGCCCTACCTTTAAAAAACCCACATACATACACTGGCTGTTGAAGTGTCAGTAGCATGCCTGAGTTCAGAAAATATTTTTGTTAGGAGAGGTAGTCATCCTCTTCCCTACCAGAAGTGATCCTTCTCAGGGTTTTTCTTGATCAAGTCCCAGTCTCTGTTGTTGCAGTCTATAGCCATGTATAACCTCATATTATCTTTTCTTTATCAAAGCCTTCTTGCATTTTTATTGATAAAAGTAATTTTTTGTGTCTTTAAGGGATTCTGGTTTTCAATACCAGTACTCCCTAACTATGATTAACTGCTTGTTTTTCATTTTTTGAGGAGTTTCATAGGTGCACGTGGCCTGTAGTGGGCCTGCATGTGTGCATACGTGCCCTGCCCTTGGACAACCCACATACATACACTTGTTGTTTAAGTGTCAGTAGCGTGCCTGTTGAGATTTTTTTTTTTTATAAGAGGCAGTCATCCTCTTCCCTGTCAAGAGTCACACTTCTCAGGGGTTTTCTTGATCTAGCCTTGGTATCTGTCATAGCAGTCTGTAGCTTAGGTTTTATTTTAGTGTAGCTTTCTTTTTCTTCGAAAGATTTCTTGTTTTTCTTTATTAGGTTTTTGGATGAGATTGTGAGTCTGTTCTAATCTGCCTTTTTGGGTTTGGTCAGTGACTCCATCCAATCCGCAGGAGAGCCAGAATTCATTTATTTCTTTTGTCTTGTCTTTATCTTCCCCTTTTTTCTTTTGAAAAGAAGAAAAGAATACATTTTAAAATTTCTTGTTTTTGGAGGCATAATAAGAAAATATATAGATTTCACTTTCTTTGTTCGGTCAAGTAGTTGGTTGTTTGCATTAGCAATCAAGAAAAAGAATGATTTCATAAGTTCTTAGCCAATTGAATTAGGATAATAAGTAGCTCGTAGTCGAGTGAAATCTTGTTTTGAGTTTTCTGTTAAAAGATCTTAGAAAAAAAAGGTAGTTTGAAAAGTTGGTTAAAGAGTTTAAATGTGAAAATCTAAATATGTGAAGAGGAAGTAGTTTGTTTTCAGTTTCAGTATATGCTCTTCTCTTTTGTCTCTTAAAAACATCACTAGTTTCATTTTTGTTCCCTTTGACTTAATATAGACACTAAAATTAATGATTAATTAAAATCAACTAGACTTTATGATTGTAGGGTCCATCAACTAGTCTAGGCTAGAGCCTTGATTTAGGATTGGAGAGGAAACTCTTCAAGGCTACAAAAACAAACATAAGAGTTTGTGCTAGGGAGTGATAAAAATTCTAGTATCGTGAAAGTTATCGGACTCCCCTCGCATACAGAAAGGTAGTGGAGATAACCCCTCCAAAGTCGGACCAAGCGTAGTGTGGAACGCATATAGAGGGCTTGTCTTGGGATTCTGTTGATCGCATTTTCCATGGAGCTTTGTGGGTCTCAAATCCATTCGAGGTCCTTAGTTGTCTTCTAGAACACTTTCTTTCGATACCCTTGATAGGTTTCGGGCTAGATACCCTGCTCATTGCGTTCCACCCGACTATCGACTGTACCCATCTGGTGATTGTTTGTGCGCTGGAAACCTAGTTGCCTTTATTTTAGAGACTTACACAGGTGACTGTGGGGGTATACCACAGTACCTAGAAATACATTAGGCCATGCTTTGTAGAACATACCCATAGGTTTCTTCCATATTTGAGTTTCACTTGCACCGGTAAGTTTCTCTAGTGTTGTTTGTTGTAACTATTCTTCCAACTAGCTAGTGACTGCTTGTCTCATCTCATAGGAACTTTTTCTAGTGTGTGCTGGTTTTTAAACAATTATAGAAATCCCTAGTGTGTCTTTGATATTCTCAAACAGTGGAGGATCAGGAGCTCTGTCGGTCATGAAGTCTTTTGGGCCTACCGCTGGTTGATCTCAACCACCCCCCCCCCCACCGCAACCACTAAGGCCAAAACTAGACCAACAAGGGTATTTTGAGGTAGCTAGGTTACATAAAACTGTGCCCAACCTGTCTCCGAGAGAATAAAATTCAATTCTGGAGGAACCAACCATATCATACCTTGGAGAGGAATCTCTTGGTCCATATGAACCTCCGATCACTGATCTATCAACGCCCATCATCGTACAAGTTTATCCTTACGAGTGCCTAGTAGTGTCACAAGTAGCGATGGAAGCAAATGTTGCGACTTCTTCAGTGAATAATCATATTCCCTCTATAGTTGTCACTACAGGGGGTGTTCCACCTCCTAACCAACCGTATCCAGTCCAAGCCACTATGGTCTCGAGTGCATCACCTTGGGCAATGGTATGATTCCTTCTATAGTGGTGATCACTGCTCCATTTACCCAGAATGCGACAGGCCCTCCATTCTCATATGGGATGCCTGGCTTCGGTACAAGCCCTATACTTTCCTACTCCACTCTATAGACTTTAGGTCTTAGGGCAGGGAGCTCCAACGCTCCTCTGGAATGATCTATGGGGGGCACTTATTCTCCCTATAACACGTTTCGTTACGGAGGGATCCATATACCTTCTTTTTCCCCTTTACTCGACGGTGCTCACCGGCACTCCTTCGGGCCGAACATAAACCATAGTTCATTTGGAGCAGGTAGTCAAGGAATTCCTTCTTACAACATGTTGGTTGGTTCAACATCGTTCTCTTTGTTTGATGCATTTGGTAACAATGATTTCTCATCAACTACCTTCTCGACCGGGGGCAACCTCGGTTATGGACAACAAAATCCTGTACAAGGTACTATTCCTGCATAGGGGGGAAACTTAGGAATTCCTTCCTCACAAGGACGATGGAATCCATGGAAAGGATTAGTTCCCTTTTCATGGATGTCGATTGGGGGAAACCTTTTCCATAACCAATGGAACCCCGGGAAAATCTCAGCATCTATGCCCGACGAATCGACAAGGGGTAACCCTCCCAAAATCCTCGTAATGTGACACAAGCCCATCCCTTCGTGTCCTATTACGGGAGTCAGCCGATGACATATCAACAAGAATAGAATACATATGCTAGTCAAGGCCATGGTTATTACCAACTCCTTGGCCAACAACCTAACTTTTCCTGGCAACTTGGTGCTAGCCAAACTCCAAGCCCCTTTTTCCCTGGTCACAATCAATAGCCCAAACTACCATTTCTGGAAACTCTACACTTGCCAGACTTGACAAGGTTATTGAATGACCCCATCTGTCACGATCCACGTTGGCCTCCTATGATGACCAAGTTGCCTTCGAACATCCCAAAGTTCGAGGCCAAGCCCAACGAAGATCCATGCAATCATGTGACTACCTTCCATATTTGGTGCTCATCCAATTCATTTAAAGACGAATCCATCCAGTTGTGTTTGTTTCAACACACTCTCATTGGGAGTGTTGTGAAATGGTACATTGAGCTTGACCACTCGAGGTACCCTTCCTTTGGCGAATTGGAAATGGCTTTCTTAAACCATTTCCAATTACCTGTGAGATACAATATCGGTACCGAATTGTTGGCCAACTTTGAGCAGACAAAGGCAGACCATATCTCTGATCACATTTGAGAATGGAGACACCCAAAGAGTTTGATAAAATTTCCAGTCCCACTAGCATTCCTGCTGGAGTGGTTCCTTAAGTATTTGGTACCCCAATTATCCAAAGACATCGCAACATCGGGAGTTTTTTTCGAAGAATATGCAATAATGAGATCTCAACAGCTAGAGCTGATTTACTCTCAGTCTGGTTTACTTTACGAAATTTTTCCAGATGCACCATGGTCAATACTTGACAAGAACAGACAGAGAGTTGGGCCACATGCTGATGGTATTGTTGGTTCAGCAAAAACGAAGCCCGTTGATCAGCTTTCAAAACAATTGTAGAAATTGTCGATACAGCAGAAAGTGACCAGTCAGACCACGGGTCCGGTTGCTCCCCCTACCCAAACGTTGGATGTACACAGTGTTCAATCGACCAACCCAAAGGCCACCCAATAGCCTGAAGGAAAGAATAAACAATGAAATAAGGGTAAGGGGGATAAGAAACCTACCAATAATTCTAGCAGGGGAAACACTGAAAATAAGAAGTCAAAGTATCTATGTAACTTGTACATGGAAGACCACTCGAATCACCAGTGCCCTTGTCTTGTGGAGGCCCAAAATTTATTGGCGCGGCAGCAGCCTGTTATGTTAACAAACCCATTTAAACATGGGCAAAATTTAACTCAATCCTCTCCAATTACGGATGGGGTCAGTCAAGGACCCCCTCCATCTGCAAATAATTCTTCATCCGCGAATGTGTATATGATGAAAGGTGATACCTATATATTGACTAGAGCGCATGATTACGGAATTCCAAACACCTATGAGAAAAGTAAAGAAGCTGAAAACCCACCTCTTCCTCTCTAGATTGAGAAGACGTTGGGAGAAATAATGAAACGCATCCCAAAAGGTGTGTTCAAGAAAGATTCTCACAATCCAAACGCAACGACCACCTAGAACTACTCTGTGGTGGAGGATTTGTCTCAAACCCCTTGTGCGATGTCTGCTTTGGAGGTCCTCCAGAGCTCTCCTTCCCAGAGAAAGGATATTTTAGCCACCTTAGGATCTATTGAGACTTGCAATCTGGGTATGATCATGCTTGATACGGCTGACTTAAAACCTCATCTCCCTTACCACGTAGTGTTTCAAATAGTAGTGGCTTACCCCATGGAAAATTGTACTCAGAATATTTTTTGCATGATGGTTGATGAGGGTGCATCAACATGCGTGATGTCTTTGGCATGTTGGAAGGCCATTGGCCAACCCATTTTGTCTCTGTCACCTACTCTTCTTACCGCACTTGATGGTCATTTGTTCAGACCACATGGCATCATCCCCTCTTTTCCCATGCAGTTAAGGGGGAAGACCATGTGCATCGAGGTTGAAGTGGTCGATGCATCTCTCGAATACAATATATTGTTAGGAAGGAGTTGTACCTATGCTATGCAAGCAATGGTCGCTACAGTTTTACAAGTCTTGTTGTTTCCACATGAGGGTTGGATCATGACCATTGATTAGTTGTCTTTTTCCTGTCCTGACCCTTCATTGGGGGCATCCACGGTTTCGATGATTTATAACCCTCAACTCGACATCGTCAATATAGGGGTTGGTTTGTGCCCACCTTTAATGGGTACTTTCGATTACTCGCCTCCTTCCGGTGATGTTAAGTTCATATCAGACCAGCCTAAGGTTGAGATTTTTCAAGTCTCATCATTTTGTACGACCTACTTCAATGATATGTGGACTCTTCCTTCCCCATCGGCCATGATGGAAGGGACAGGGCACCTTGGTATGTCCATTCCCTTGTCTGTGGAAAAATTTACGTACTCAATAGTCCAACAAGCTTCTCCTAGCCCCGATCTGACTCCCTCATAGGAGCTAGATCCGTTACTAGAGCCTACTTGGGCTCTAGTTTCCCTTATCGATATTGATTCTTTAGACTTAGTATTTCCTTCAGATGAAGTGATTATTGGATCAATGACTAGTTCGGACAGACCCTGGGATGATCTCCATCACAGATCTTATTTCCTCCCAGAGTTAAGAAGAATTGAAGCAAGAGAATTCACTTTGACTATGACTGGAGATAGGTCTTGTCCTATTAATCCCTTGGCTACACACATTGTTTATGACGAGGGTAATATGGAAACCATAACTGAAACAATACCTATAGATATCTCTAGAATCCCTGGTGTCATAGAGAATATTCTCGTCGGAGTTGATTCTTCCCCCGAGGAGATTCGAATATACACGGATTTATTTAAATAATTTTGTGATGTTTTTTCCTGGTCTTACGAGTAAATGCCAAACATTGATCCAAGAATCGTTGAACATGAAATCATGACTTATCCTGATGCCAATTCATTCCGACAGAAACTTCATCCAGTCAATCCTAAGAAAGCAGCAGTTATTAAGGCTGAAGTAGAGAAACTTCTCAAAGCAGGTTTTATCTACCCTGTCCATTTGACTCAATGGGTGTCAAATCTCATTCTAGTCGACAAAAATCATGGTATGATTCGCGTATGTACAGACTTCCATGATTTGAACAAAGCTTGTCCAAAAGATAATTTCCCCACACCATTTATTGACCAGATAATCGATGAATGCGCAGGTTGCGAAGATTTTTCTTTCATAGATGGTTTTTTGGGATACAATCAGATACATATCAAACCCGAAGACCAACACAAAACCTCTTTTATTTGTCCATGGGGTACATTCGCTTATCGAAAGATGCCTTTTGGTCTGAAAAATGCTAGAGTTACTTTTCAACGAGCCATGTCTTTTTCTTTCCACGATCTCAAGCATATAGTCAAGGCCTACCTTGATGATTTAGCATCACAATCTCATAAGAGAGCTAATCATCCCACACACCTCTGACTAATCTTTGAGTGATGTCTCTACTACCAAATTCGATTGAATCCAAACAAATGCATTTTTTGCGTGACGTTGGGTCGTCTTCTAGGTTTCATAGTTTTGACAATAAGGATCATGGTCGATCCTCTCAAAGTTGAGGCAATAGTTCAGTTGCCTCCACCGCGCAAAATCCTTCAGCTTCAGAGTTTACAGGGAAAAGCGAACATTCTACGGTGTTTCATCGCAAACTATGCCAAAATCACAAAGGGCTTTATGTGTTTATTGAAGAAGGATGTTCCTTTTCATTGGGATGAAGTTGCTCAACACTCTTTCGAAGCGTTGAAACGCACCCTCACGACTTCCCCTCTACTTTGGCCACCCAATTATAATAAAGATTTCTTATTGTACTTGGCTGAGGTAGAGTCGACCATTGGTATGGTCTTGGTTCAAGAGGATGATTTTCTCTCAGAATATGTAATTTATTACCTAAGTCGAGGCCTGGTCAGACCAGAACTCAATTATTCCCACATTGAAAAACTTGTGTTGGCAGCAGTTCATGTTGTCCAACGGTTCCATCATTATATCATGTTTCTCAAGATCATCATCATTTTTGTTGTGAATCTGTTTTAGTATGTGTTGACACGATGAGTAATTGGTGTAAAGATCAGTATATGGATATTTTTCCTCCGGGAATTTGACTTAGATTTTGTTTCGATGAAATCCAAAAAGTCGATGGTCATTTCGGAACTCATCTCGGAACTTTTGGTCGAGTTAGGTGATGTTATGCCCTAAGAGTCTCCTATTAAAGGAGACTTGTTTTTTATCACGTCTTTGGACCCCTAGTATGGAGATGTAATTGTCTATCTATGGACTTTGAAATGCCCCGCCTCTACTTCTTGTCATGGTCATCGTCGAATATGCCATTAGGCCAAGAACTATCTCATAGTCGAGGACACTTTGTATCATCAAGGTGTATATTGCATCCTTCGTTGATGTCTCACTCGTGAAGAATAATAAATAGTGCTTAACAATTTCCACACTGAAGCATGTGGTGATCATTTGTCTGGTTTGGAAACAACCCAAAATATTCTACAAGACAATTACTTTTGGCCGACATTAATCAAAGATTGTGTTGAATCGGTCAAGAAGTGCCACCAGTGTCAAATCTTCTCTCGGACCCCTAGTATGGAGATGTCTTTGGACCCCTAGTATGGAGATGTAATTGTCTATCTCTGGACTTTGAAATTCCCCGCCTCTACTTCTTGTCATGGGCATCGTCGAATATGCCATTAGGCCAAGAACTATCTCATAGTTGAGGACACTTTGTATCATCGAGGTGTATATTGCATCCTTTGCTGATGTCTCACTCGTGAAGAATAATAAATCGTGCTTAAAAATTTCCACACCAGAGCATGTGGCGATCATTTGTCTGGTTTGGAAACAACCCAAAATATTCTACGAGCCAGTTACTTTTGGCCGACATTAATCAAAGATTGTGTTGAATCGATCAAGAAGTGCCACCAGTGTCAAATCTTCTCTCGGAAGATGAGGGCACACCCTGCTCCCATGTTTCCCGTCATTACTATTGGTCCCTTCACCAAGTGGGGGATTGATTACACTACATGCAACCCCCCTTCAGCAAGGGGGCACCGTTATATCATCATAGTAGTATACTACTTCATGAAGTGGGTCGAAGCTATGCCAACGTTCAAATATGATGGAGAGACTGCAACTCTCTTTTTCTTTAACCAGATTATAGAAAGGTTCGACGTCCCGAGATAGATTGTCACTAACCATGGCAGTCAATTTCAAAACAAAATGATGTCTGAGTTAACATCAAATCTTGGGTTGAGGCAAGAACATTCGTCACCCTAATACCCACAAGCGAATGGTCAGGTGGAAGCTGTAAATAAATATCTTAAGACCATTCTACAGAGAACGATCAATTCGGCCAAGTCAAATTGTCATTTGATGTTATACTCGACATTATGGGCCTATCGAATGTTTGTTAGGAATGCAACTGGTTTCGTACCTTTTCAACTTTTTTACGGGTTGGAAGAAGTCTTGACCATAGAGTGTCAGATCTCGTCTCTAAAGTTGGCAATACAGTTATTGCTAGAGACTTCACCAGTTGAAGAGAGTTTATTATACCTCGAGCAGCTTAATGAGCAATGTCGTGATGCAGCCTTAGCTAACGAGGCTCACAAGAAAAAATTCAAGTGTCAATATGATTGGTTCGTTCGTCCTCAAATTTTCTCTGAAGGCGACCTTGTCCTAGTCTATGACCAAGATAAGGACCCCTTGGGGGTAGGCAAGTTCAAACCCATGTGGTTCGTACCTTTCATAGTAAAAGAGGTCCTAAAGAAGGGTTCTTATCGTCTAGTAGAATTTGAGGGAAATTCTTTGGCAGAGCCTAGAAATGGGCTCTACCTCAAGAAATATTACTCGTAGGTAGGTCGCCTCGGGTGACTTCTTGTACATATGTATAGTTCTTGTACATTCGCATTTTTAGTTTTTGTCATTTTTTGAAACCATTTGTCTTTTTTTCTAGCCTGGAAATCATTTAGTATGGTCGAAGAGTTTCTTACGGATTGTTACGTTAAGTGTTACTTTGGGCATTGGGAAACCTTTTGGAGATTTGGGGCATTTTTAAGGTCCTTTGGTAAAAAGTCATTTTTCCAACTTGTTGCATCTAAGTTAGGATTCCACCTCCACTTTTTGTATCTCATTGTCTTTATCGCTTTGCCATACCCCACTGATTTGTGACACAGAACCATCATTGTTGCTTTAGAGGTGTCATAATTTAGTGGTAGAGCCTCCCCCTTTCAAGGATGCCCTAGGTAGATACTGGTTGCATTTTGGTGTCCATGCTATCACTGATGACTATAGGCTCGGGAGTCCTTATTAGTTTTTCCTGATTACAAGTATGAGCCTCATTTGCATGATTCATTATCACTCTTGACCTCACCCTCAGGA
This sequence comes from Picea engelmannii, assembly GCA_009831015.1. Lineage (NCBI taxonomy): Eukaryota > Viridiplantae > Streptophyta > Pinopsida > Pinales > Pinaceae > Picea > Picea engelmannii. Next base: position 76,820 of record ML817508.1, read on the forward strand.
CTCCCAAAACACAACAGGTCTTCTTTTAAGCCCTTTTCAGACCCTCTAAACATGAAAAGATTGTCAAGCGATCTTGTTGCCCTTCACACTCGCTAAACTGAAATTTGAAGGCACGTCTGTCCAGTGGTAGTTTACCCCTTTGTTAGTCTGGATGGTCAACTGTACGAACAAAGGTATGCTCTAAGAGCTTCGGTTCTCTAGAAGAGTATTCTCAGGTATGATTTTGAACCTTTTTCAGACTCAAGGGACTAAATTTACGAAAAAGGAACCCCCACGGAGTCCATAGTTAAGCTCTTTTCAGACTCCCTAAAATTGAAAAGATCGTCGAGTGACCTTGTTCCTTCACACTCGTTAAAATGGTCCAGAAGAACATATCATACAGAGTTCATAGTTAATCTTTTTTTAGACTCCTTAAATATGAAAAACTTGTCGAGTAATCGTGTCTTTGTCACACTTGTTAAAACGGTTTTTAATAGATGTCTTTTCAGTGCTAGTTTACCCCTTTTTCAAACCAACTAGACTACCTTCGAAAAAGGTACCCCAGTGGAGTCTCCTTTTACGTTTTTTCAAACTCCTTAAAAATGAAAAAAATCGTTGAGCTTACCTTCTCTGGGCTCGTTAAAATTACATCAAAGGATGTTGTCATTGTGTCTTGTTAATCACATTTGTATTCCTACGTCTTTGGCCTAATGTTGGATCCATGTTGCCCTCAACTGAACCATTTGAAGCATGCCTTATACACAAGCCTTGTATCACTTTTGCCTCTGCGTCTTGACACCTTGACCCATGGAGGGATTTTCCCGAGTGTCCTTTTCCTGCATATGTTTTCTTGCTCTGAACATTAGTGTGTTTCTTATGCTTGGAACTTGTATGTTTGCGACACTCATTCCTCCTTTGTAATGTATCATTATTTTATTATTTTTCAAGCTTCCCAAAAATGATTGAAAAAGACAAAAAAAATCAAATATACCCCCAAAAGAGGAAGGGAAAATTATTTTCTTTTTTGTTGGCATCACATTGAGTCACCCTTGGACAAAGGACATCCTTCTATTTTTTCGTCAAGATCTGGGATTTAATATGACCTTAGGAAGTTGTTCTCACCACATAGAGTTGTGTCCTCCTCCATTTGGTTATTCTTCCAAACATATGGAGAGTTTGTGTTGCCTCCTGCATCATGAACTTATGTCAATACCATGCTACCTGAGTTTCATCATTTGTCGTGTTGGTTCCCAAGGTAAGTTTTTACCAATCTTGAGTCGAACCTTCTGCAGTTTGTCTCTTGATGTCATGCCAGACCATCCCTAAATCCCAATCAAGTCTTTGTTCAAAATCAGTGAAGTCCTTAGCCTGATCATCAAGATCCTCTAGTCTATTCCTCAATGAGCCATCGAAGACCTCTAGGTAGTGAATTCGTACACTCATACTACACTCCTACCCAAGTTATGAAGATTTTGAAGTTGTTTCTTGAGCTCTGAAGGCCTCATATCTAGCCAGCAGGCATCATTTTCTTCTTGAAGAAGGATACTCTACATGTATATATTTTTTATTTCGATATGTAGATCCACTGTGTATTGCTCGCAGTTACACTTTATATACTTATATGACATGGATCTGTAGTGTATTTAATTGGCATCCATAATTTTATTTCATTCTGAGCATGGGTATTCCTGCCTCGATGAGACAATTGTTATTTTGCAGACGACACCTCCCGAACTCTAGTCCCTGGGCTCACTCACTTCATACGTTGGTGAAGATTGGTAATGTATTTCGGCCATCAGATGCTCTTATGACCTCACACATTAGGGGGAATCTCTTATCACCCTAATTTTCACTAGACATGCATACCTGGCATTAGGACATCTCACTTGCCATTTTTTCCAAACCACCATTGAATAGCTCTTCAAAAAATCCATCCTTTTGAAGGCACATGCACCCTGCACCAATGTTTCCCGCATGTATATGCTAGCTAACCCATTACAGCCCGTGTATACTGACAAAAGCACAAAAAATAGAAATTTGCAGATGTAATACAAATTTCTGGGTAATTTCCTAAACCGTTTGACCACCCATAGCCGGTCACTCAACCAGATAACTACCCTCTTCTAGCCTATAAAAGAAGAGGTAGGAGTCCCATTTGAAGAGAGAAAAATAATAGAAAAGAAACTCTGCCCTTTTTTGTATTCCCCTTGCCCCAATATTTTGCAACCATTTTGTGAGGAGAAGCATATGTTGAAGCAGTTGGTGCATAGTTGAAGAGGAGCCCAGTACCAGATTTGAGGAGCAGTGGCTGATCTCACCATTGTAAGTTACTTTTGTGAGATTAATAAAAATAATTACTTTTCCCGTCCCACCATATGAGGTGTTCAATATTCAGTTTTGATTATATTTTATTATAACCTCTAACCCACTAATTCATATATAGGATGCACATTCATAGTTCTTTGTTTGTTTGTTTGTGAATTCAGTTTGGCTTTGGGAGGAGACTTTCAGTCAAGGAGCAACCGAACGCAAAAGGATCAACACCAAACACAGAAGTTCAAGGTAGAGTTACTGGATCCTTTTACTCGTGTATTTATGTATGAATGTGGGGTCTATGTTGGGATGATGGTAAAAAGTAGGAGACTTTAGATGGTCATTTCTGCATGCATTACAGAACCCTTAGTGCTAGTTCGTAGGGGATTTTCCCACCCACAACAAAGGCAGAGGCTCTGCAAGCATCCTTGCAACTAGAAGAAAACCAGTACCAACAGATAAACCCATCTATCGAAGAACTGAAGGAGGATTTGAAGAATCTCACGTTCCAACTGAACCAGAATAAGAACAAGGACAAATGAGAAGTTGTTTGGTGTACCACGTGCAGGATGAAAGGACACCACAAGAATGAATGTCCAATGTTCGCGCAGTATATAGAAGTAGGAATGTTGAATCCATTACCAACGAGAGGATTATGGTGCAAAATATGCAAGAAACCGGGTCATGGCCCTTATCACTGCACGATGATGCATAAATACCAGACAGTTCCAAAGAGTTCATATTGCACCTTTTTCAAGTCAGTGGTCCATAACGATAAATATTGCAGAACTATGGAGCTAATGTGAGAAAGGACATCATATGCATATAGGGTATAGGCCGAAATGATGACTGAGCAAGAAGTTCCACAGTTCAATAAAGCCTCAATTCCATACAACACTATGCAACAACAGTATAATATTTCACAACAACCATACAATAATGCGCAGATGCAATACAACCCGACACAGGCCCAGTACAATACCACACAGTATAATTAGGCGCCTCAATATAACGCGCTGAGAGGTGATCAAGAAGGCTACAGAGGAGGAGGACGAGCCAGGGGAGATTTTGGATGAGGTAGAGGACCAGTAACATGTCACAATTGTTAAAAAATGGGACATTATGCAAAGGAATGCCCACTTCCACCTGCAACTTGTATGTTTTGTCATGCATCAGCCCATGATACAGAGGAATTTTCGACACTACTAGTGAATATTTAGGAAAAGAGGAACCAAAACAATCATAATGTTTAGTGGATCTTAGCCAAAGCAAGGGATGAAGGACAGAATATCAGCATAGTTACCCACGGAGGAGCTAAAACAGGCACTGACGCAGTTTGACAAGAACCAGCGCAAAACCAATGGGTAAAGAAGAACATTGAACAAAGAAAGAAGTTCGACAGACAAAAGGAAAAGGATGCCTTTAAGGAGGCCAGATAAGAATTTCATAAGGAGGACACAGCGTCGACTTCAACTACGCAACCACACAAGGAAGCACCAGAATATGAGATGCCTCTATCATTGGATCATACCAATTAAATGTAGCCCATGGGACAAGTAAGTACAATCAAAGGATTTTTGCAATAATGTGTAAAAGTATTAGGTGATCCATTCTCTGTGAGAATATTGCAAAACATCCTAGAAAAGTGTAGCAGCGAGATAGAAGGAAATCTAGAACCTAAAAATGTTAATCACCTACACACATAAAGAAGAACAAGTAGGGAATTTAGACTGAATGCTATCATTGGGGACTTCAATATGGGAGACATTATACTATATCTAGGATCCGAAGTGAATGTATTACCAAAGAAGACATGGCAATGCATGGGAGAGCCCACATTAGGATACTCACCTGTTCAATTGAAACTAGAAAACAAGCACATAGTCCTACCAATAGGTAGACTGAAAGGAGTGACAATATATCTTGATAGAGTGCGCACTAAAGCAGATTTCGAAGTCATTGAAATAGTGGATGGCACAAGACCTTACCCGACATTTCTTGGTCTGGATTATGTGTTTGAAAACCAGGCCATAATCAATTTGAAGACCAGGAAAATGACATTTGAGTTCGACGAATATAGGGTTATCACGCCATTAGACCCATCATAAGGGGAGAGGTTTGTAGAACCTACTTGCCTAGACTTAGAGGAAATCGTCCAGTTGTACAGAACAACTGCACGTGATGAGGATTATGTAAACCCAATTGCAGATAGGGTACTCATTTGGTGGAGCATTACTTCATGCACAACAGACTCAGACACCAGTTTAGAGAACTGGAAGAATAGGATACACGAAGTATCCATGAAAAGATGTGAAAGAATAGACCACGCAGTAAGATGGATAGGCATAGAAATCAGAGAACCACCCAACTTCCATGGAATAAATGATTTGGAAACATTATTGACATAGTACAAAGATGTAGTGTTAGAGAACCAGAGAATGTTAGCACTTGACTTATCACTAAAGGATGCACCGGCAAGATGGTGGAGCGCACACAAAGAGACAATCACAGACAGGTAGCAATGTAAGCAGTTACTCCACATAAGGTTCGATGCAGAACAGAAAAACAACAAACAACAGAAATATAAAGGACACAGAGCAACAACAGAACACTTGGAGGTTTGTAGAACGTTGTGGAAAATGACACCACTAGAGGAATGGCCTCATCACTTCATACATACTCCAGAGGTCATACCAGTGAATTGGTATACAGACCAAGAATTGCACAAAGGAACTACGACATGGACGACATTGTGACATAATTTCACAGTCACTTTCTCATTCAAGCATGAAAACCCCAACATAGATGCATCCCTTAAATGGATCAGAGGAGTAATATTCCTCAAAGAACCAGAAAGATAATATATCACAAAAGAGAAATAGTGGAATATACAAACAGTCAAGGAATTGTTGTCATGTTACCATGTACAGGAGGAAGCACCAGACGACGATGATCCACGTGATATTCAGATCGAAGAAATAGAAGGTGAAAGAGATGTGGAGGGCCTAACCATTGAATCAAAAGTCATTTTTGTGCCACTCAAAGTAAAGAAAGTTAACATCGGGACAATTGAGCAGCCCAAAATGGCCAACATTGGAGATTACTGGGATGAGAAAACAATAGAAAGTATCATAGAGTTGTTACACGAATACAATAACCTATTTCCCACAACATTCACAGAGATGAAGGGTATATCCGGAGAACTGGGATAAATGAAGATACCACTCAGACATGAAGCGAGACCTATTAGATAGAGACCCTACAGACTGAACCCCATATATAAACAGAAATTTAAAGATGAGATCGACAGGATGCTTGAAGTTGTCATCATAGAACCAGTTGAGGAGTTAGAATGGATAAGCCCAATGGTAGTACAGGACAAGAAACAAGGAAGAGGGATCAAGATATGCATCGACTTGAGGAATTTGAATAATGCATGCCTACATGACCCATTCCCTACACTGTTCACAGATGAAGTTTTAGAGAACGTGGTAGTACGTGAAGCTTACTCATTCACTGATGGATTCTCGGGATACCATCAGATTAAGATAGCACAGGAGGATAGACACAAGACCACTTTTATGACAGAATGGGGATATTATCAGTACACATTCATGCCATTTGGACTGAAGAATGCACCAACAATATTCTCCAGAGTAGTCATTGATGCGTTTAAGGAATTCATCCATCAATTTCTTGAAGTATACTTGGATGATTGGACAGTCTACAGCCTGTTGAAAAACCATGTGGAATTTTTAGGGCTGATGTTAGAAAGATGCAGACAATGCTAGATATCACTGAATATCAATAAATGCATATTTGGAACACCATTTGGGATACTATTGGGCCACATAATATGAAAATAAGGTTTATTAGTCGATCTGGCAAAGATTGCAGTCATTGTTAACTTGTCAGCACCAAAAATAGTTCGTCAGCTAAGAGAAACGTTAGGACACACAAGATATTACAGGAAATTTATCAAAGGATATGCATAGATCACATCACAAATGGAAAATATGTTACGGAAGGATACAAAGCTTTAGTGGAATGACGAGTGTCAACACGATCTAGATACCTTGAAGGAAAAGATGGTTACTGCGCCGATATTAGTATTTTCAGACTAGGAAAAGACATTCCACATGCATATAGATGCATCAACGATAGCACTCGGAGCTATCTTGGCACAACCAAGAACAGGAGACTTGGATCACCCAATATCGTTCTCAATCAAAAAATTATCAGACTCAGAACAGAACAATAACACGACAAAAAGAGAAGGCCTAGCCATGGTTTATGCACTACAAAAATTCAGATATTACTTATTGGGAAAGCACTTTAAAATTTTAACATATCACTCAGCCTTGAAATACCTCGTCAACAAGCCATTTTTGGGGGGGATAATCTGTCAATGTTTGCTACTATTTCAAGAATTCGACTTTGAAGTAATAGTTAAACCAGGGAAATTGAATGCAGGACCTGACCACCTGTTGAGGGTCACAAATGGAGAAGAACCTATGAATTTAGAAGACAACTTTCCAGATGCATATTTATTCTCAGTACATATTTTTTATGAATACTTCAGAGATATCATTCAGTACTTGAGTACAGGTACTACACTGCAAGACTATAGCATCGCACAGAAGAAAACATTGGTAGTCTGCACTATCGACTATCAACTGATTAGAAGACATTTATATAAAATGGGAGCAGATAGCATCTTGTGAAGATACACGTTAGAGCACGAAAGACCAAGAGTATTAGCAGAATCCCACGAGGGAATAGAAGAAGGGAATTATGTGGGAAAATCTACCGCACATAAGGTATTGTGCACAGGACTATGGTGGCCAACGATTCACAGAGACTCGAAAGAGTATTGTCAAAGATGCGATGTTTTTCAAAGGGTAGGCAAACCCAACAAAAAGGAAGCGATTCCATTATGACCACAAGTAACATTACAAGCATTTGATAAGTGAGAAATAGAATTTGTGGGACCAATCAACCCACTGGAAAAATGAACAGGGGCTAGGTACATTATCACTACAATGGAATATTTAACAAGATGGGTGGAAACTGCACTAGTAAAAGATTTCAATACAGAAACAACAACAAACTATTTGTTTGAACAAGTAATCACTTGATTCGGGTGCCCAAGAGTTTTGAAGAGTGACTAAGGCATGCACTTTATAAAAAACATCATCCGCACGATGACTGAAGAGTTTAAATTCCATCATCCGAAGAGTACACCGTATCATCCACGGGAAAATGGCACAGTGGAAGCCTTCAAAAAGATTCTGGAGAACGCACTAACAAATATTTGTAACGTCAACATAGATAACTGGGACCTCAAAGTACCAGCAATATTATGGGCATACAGGACTACATGCAAAAAGTTGATAGGGAACACGCCATTTAAACTGGTTTATGGCCAAGAGGCAGTAGTTCCATTAGAATTTTTAGTACCCAGCTTGTGCATAGAAGCTATCACACAAATGAAAGATCGAGGCACAGTACAGGAGAGACTAAATCAGTTATTGACCATGGAGGAAGACCGAATCTTGGCAGGATTCCATCAACAAGTGCAGAAAGCAAGAGACAAAGCTTGGCACGATAGACACATCAAGAAGAAAATGTTCAAGGAAGGATATCTAGTATTGATGTATGACAACAAATTGTTACAGCACCCAAAAAAGCTTAGAATTCATTGGTTAGGACCATACAAAGTAATATCTATCACAGACAGAGGGGTTGTACAGTTAAAATATTTAGCAGGTGCAGAACTCAAAGGAATGATCAACGGGAACCGACTGAAGTTGTACAAGGACAGTCGACCACCCATTGTGCAGTAAAAAAATAAAAAATAAAAAAGGAAACAAAACTAAAAAGGGCATAGTAAGCCAAAAGTAGAAAGGTCAGATGAATTTAGAAACACTAATATGGAAAGGACAAGAAAAATGGTTACATACAAAGGGAAACAAGCAGGAAAAATAATGGCGGAAAAAGCAACATGACAGGATGACACTAGGAGAAATTAAAGAGAGGCAAGGAATGATGGGACGACACATTAATCAAACCAACAGAACACAGGACAATAGGAGTAATGGTAAGTACGAAACCATTGAAGATGCATTGAACCCAAAATTAAGGTGCATTTAACCCATAACCAAGAAAGCGTACTCGACAAGCTTCATGGGAAATCCATACAACACACGGATGAGGGAGCCCATAGTCTATTCACGAAGATAGAGCACATGGAGAGAAACAAAGGTGAAAGAAAATAGAGAGAGTTCATGGATACCACAGAAATCATTTGAGTCTAGCAACCATTTGATACTCACCACGATGTCATTTCCCAAGCAAGAAGAAGTGAGGCAGACTGCCAGACAAACCAGAGTTAAAACTAGGTCACAAGGACAGGCTGAAGAAGGTGAACAACAGTCGTTGGAGGTCATCAATATTGACAAAATCCCATCCCCAGAGAGGATACCAGTACAACCCACACGATACTGGAAGAAATAAAGTAGCCAATAGTGGAGGCTACCAATGAATATATGGTCGCAGCAACACAGGAACTGCAGAACCATGAAGAAGAAACCCAGAAGGAGGTGCAACCAGAGAATACAAAAGCAGCTCCGCAAGATAATGGCACGACGTCGAATCTGACAGTAGCAGTGGAGCCAGATGAGTCTCAAACGACCATCTCAAAACACCCAGCAGGGGAGACCATAGATGATGTCTCGGCTTGGACGAAATGGTAGACATAGGGACAACAGGAAGTCACTGGAACTTTGAGCCAGCCACTGTAGCCGAAGGACAAGATACAGATACCAAGTTCACCCCTCAAGAAACCTGCAAAAAAAATTGTTTTACCACGCATACCAGCTAGAGTACAGGTAGGACCAAAGCTATTAGGTCACATAGGGAAGCTCAAATAATCAGACCATGATGTATCAGATGAAGCTAAGTTCTCATAACTTGCACAAAGGGTCTCTATACAAACCATAGGCACAAATCATCTTGGAGAACTGATTAACCAGCCATACCAGTGGGCAACTGGGCTGGAGAAAATAGGAATCTTAGGTCTACTGAACCTACCACATTTTGGCAGAGGCCAGATTGCAACAACATGCATCAAGCAACTGTTAGCAATCACACATGGAGGGGACATGTGGCTAGAGAAACCCATCCCCATAACTGTTGAGCTTATTGCACAAATGACAGGCTTACCAATTCAGGGTATGGATCCCGCATTGGTTCTAGATGACAAATCTAAAGAGAAAGCATTGGCGGAAGAAATGAATAAGAAGTATGGCACTGCCAGGGGGATGAGAGGCATCATCATCAAATGGATCAACAATGAAGCCACACAATTGGGCACAAAAATCTTATCCTACAAGTTGCTAAGAAAATGCCTCAGGGAGGAAGTACTAGCTGGAGTCATTGCAGTTGCATCCTAGTGAGCAAAAGGCACCTCAATGAGTTGGGCACCATACTTACTGAACTTATTCCTAGAGGACTGCAAGGATGTGTAGGACGCAGGCACATAGTTCCACTACTCATGGTTGATTATTTTAATAGCCTTCATGGGATGGTGAGAACCAACCTATGTATTTTTTTGTACCAGACCATAACCAGGGAGAGAAAGGTACCTATTGCCCAAAGAAGGGATGAAATCCAGGCATAAGAGGGAGAATGGGATCATATTTGAATCATACCTATGAGACATACAGGAAGCCATCAGTCGATCATGGAGAATAACACCTGAGGCTATCATGCAATATGTGGACATCGCCAATTTACGGGACACACGACAAGCAATGTGGATACAGGAAAGGTAGTATTCAGCTAAAAAATGGCTACATATGCACTATTGCATTACATAGGGTGATATCAATATGGTCATCAGCGAATGGCCCGACAAATGGAATATTCCAGCCATCACCCAGGAAGTGTTGGACAGAATAGTAGAAGGAGAGGCAGAGCAAGGGGAAATGCAACCTCCGGAAATCCAAGTACCCAAATGACCAAGAATGGACCAAGGCAAGCCAACACACACAGACAAAGGAACAAAGAAGATAGGAACCCATAAGGGGAAGAAGGAGAATACATAGCTGACCAAGGAACAACAAAAATAGCTTGAGGGAGCATAGGATACCACCTCAAATCCCAACACATAGGAACCATGGTGAAATAAGAGACCAACCATGCAGGCAGGAGGCACGTGCAAGAAGTCAAAGGAACAACTAGCACTACCAGAATACATGATTATGAAGGACGATGGGGACATGATCACTAGAATGGTCAAGGATTGTCTAGCCGAGGACTTCAACCATGCAACACATTACAGGGACAAATTGCAAACATATCTAGAAGAAATGGGACAGTTCCTTAATAAATTTGGGGAATTAAAAATAGAAAGCAACAGCAGGAGCATAGATCCATCAGCACCACAGACTGACAAAAGAGTGGAGATATAAGAACGAGATCTAGTACACTCATTACCACACCCAAACGCAACAGTCTACATCACACCTAGCATGATGCACATGGATGAAATCATGGGGAAGACACCCTTGAAGGATTTAAACCACATCAAATTGGTCTTGATGTAGATTCCATCAAGGGAACTACACAAGTTTCAGGTTAGCATCGACATTGAGGTAGAGTCTCGTGCACACAGAAACTTAGTCGAATTACAACAAGCAACAAAGAAGCGGGAGGCGCTGGGAAAAGCTTGTGAGAAGGACAAGTTTGAAAATTAGGAGAAAAAAGAATGCAGGAACGAACTGGAACGAAGAGTAGGAGGAATTTTTGAGAAACTTCCAAACACCACACAAGGGAATGAACTTCCAGTAGTAGAAAAGATTGCTTAGATTGCGTAGGAAATTGAGCAATATTAGAAATATATCAAGAATATCTGAGAACATCTCATACCCACCACTCCACCAATAGTGAAGGAGCAAAGGAAGTAGGAAGAAACAACACAGTTGTAGGAGATAGAGTAGTAGGTTGGCACAACAACTGACTTGTTTGATAAAGTAGCGCAGCTTTGGACAAGGTTGGAGGAATACCCATAGGTCCAACGGTGGGAAAAGGAAGAGAAAAGGATCAATGCAGTGATCCAAGAGCTCAAGCAGAAGAAGAAGACAATACCAATCCCAGAATGTGTCAAAGGGATGCAGGAGATTAAGAAATTGCAGGGAGAGATAATCCTTGCGTAAACCCAGAAACAAGAGTGTCAAGCTCAAATGGAGCCATTACAAGAGCAAGTAGCAGAAGTACTGGCATAGGTAGAGGAAGCTAAGACGCATATAGCACAGACCTAGGAAAAATGTACAGGATTGTTGAGTGATGAAGTGGCAGTCCAGGTAGTGGACATAATCAAGGATAAGACCGCACAGGCACTGACACAAACAACAAAGCTTAAGGAAAATTTATAGATGATCACCAAGGAGATCGAGGAAGCTTAGAAGGATTAGGTGGCTTGGGACAAGACACATGTCAATGTTGGGGGCCCGTTGGTAGTAAGACGAAGTGGAAATAAGGACAATCGTGGAGAAAGAAAGCGTGCATAAACTAAAGTAACAGCTGGAGGAAAACACAGCACGTGCGCATGCAAGAAGGTGTGCACAAGGAAAGAGACAACTGGAAGGAAGAACAACACGCATGAGGAAGACCTAACATTGGTAGAGTTAGGGTTTTGGTAATAGATTGTAAACAGCTGAAGAGCCCGAGATATATAAATATAGATATGTAGGTATCATAAGGGGTTCCTTCTTGTTAGTTCAGTTTTGTATTGTTCCATCATAGATATGTAAGAATTGATGTGATATGTAATATGGTTATGAACCATTTTGTAAGTTGTTC
>ML817508.1:93219-128981 GCA_009831015.1 Picea engelmannii
GATTGGGTCCTTTCCATCAAACTTCCTCATATCAATATTATGAACGTGGTTGGTATTCAAACCAAAGTTGGAGTTTCTGCATTCTTGATTCACCTTCCTTGTGTCATCATGAATTTCATGGGATGCATTTTCACTTTCAGGTGTCTTCTCTGTTACAAAATTTTTCAATACTTCCATGATCTCCCCTTTTAAACCCTCCAACATCACTTGTAGTTCATATTTTGTTACTATCTTCTTTTGTAAATCATTTATGTCCCTACTCTTTTCTTCACCTTCATTGAGAGTCCAAGTAGGATTTTCTGGAGGCTTATTTAGTGTAGAAGTTCCCTTTTTGGGTGGCATGTTGGCCATGTATCACTTTTGAACCTTGATTTTGAGGTGGTTCTGCTAGACAATATTTCTTCTATTGTATCTCCCAAGTTTTGGCCCTTTTGGGTATAAAACTTTCTTTTATGTAGTTCTTTGATATTTCTTCTCTGCAATGCCATGGGTCTGATCAAAATTGGATGTTCCAAGTGGAATTTGCGGTAGCTTCCCCACAACTTGTCGATTTTTGACCTTTCCAGGAGATATCACTTGTATATCATGCCCCGCACAAAATAATAGATATAAAATTTTGAAACTCGGACCATAAATAATACAGATTGTCCATGATCCAATGAAACCAGTCCCAGTCAATTTTGATACTCTAGGAAAGAGTTATGATTGTTTTACCTGGAACACCTTCTTGAGACTAGTCAATAGAACTAGTCAGATACCCTATCTTACACAAGGTGTATCTACAAATTTAAGATGACCCAGAAGCTGAAATTTTGCCCACAGATAACTTACTAATTTCTGTAAATAGTCTCTGGAGTTTAGGGTCTGAAACATTACAGAAACATGTTTATAGAGAAAATTCCGCAATGACTCAGTTTAGGATGATTCCAGAACCCTATCTTGTACAGGTGGTATCTCTGAAAGTATAAGGCCCCAAGAGATTAATTTTGAACCCAACGTACCTTGATCCATATTATAAATATCCTCCAATCTGTTCCTTCTAAAACGTTGTAGAAAAACAGTTATAGCGAAAATGCCAAGGTGTCTCAGATGTAGCAGTGAAACCCCAAGACCTTGAGCTCTGAAACCATATGTTAAGAACCAAATATCAATATAGCATAGAAAAACCTCAGAAAAAGTACTCAACACCTTGAAAAAGAGATAATTTCAGATAATAAGCCTCTTCAAGGGGGCAACCTCCTTTTACCCCACTTAAATGTTGAAGTACAAGATGATTCAAAATGAAAATGTCTCCTTGGTATATATACAAGACTAGGAGGTATAATTACAACTAATGGCCTAAAGCCGACATAAATAAAATAACATTACTAATATAATATGCCCCAATTAAGGGGTAATGGGCCAATATTAGGGCTTAACAAATCTCATGCTTTGTGACCAAGATGATTTCATTTGTAATTTACAATATTTTGATCCATTAATGGGTCAAATGGATTATAATTTCTATTGAAAGGTCTATGAACATTTTCATATCTACTATTTTCACCATTCATGTAGCTTGCATAGTTATTGTTTTCATTGATTCTACAATTGATTTCATTGTGTCCAAAATTTCCACAAGTATAACAATGTCCAAGAAAGAAATTTTGATACCTGGGTGTAAGTGATATTCTTTGTGGTGTGGTCCATCTGGGTTCACGATCTATTCTTCTATAGTTTCCTTCATAATGATTGATTTCATACCTAATGGGAGAGGATCTTATTGATGTCTCATTCCTTCTAAATTCTAGTTTTCTATCTTGTTGTTCAACTTGTTCTGGAGTGTTGGTTTCATCATTTTCAACTTCCTTCTCTTGTTTTTTTGTCTTCAAACTGTCATTGTATCCTAGTCCTGTCTCGTCGTTTGGAGATCTTTGACTGCTAAAGATATCATCTAATTTTTCAGTGCTTTTTTTTAACTTCTTCAACTTTTTTGTTGTCAATAGTAGCTCCCCTTTTGTGTGATCCAATTCTTCTTTCAATTTCTCATAATCTTCTAATTATTCCTTCAAGCTATTAATGGTCTTTTCAAGATTGTAATTCTCTTCTTCACAACTACTCGATTCACCTTTTAGTATTATGTTTGTGTTTCTAAGCTTGCTATTTTCAGTTTCAACATGCTTCAACTTTTCAAGACTCTCATCTTCTTGTTCACTCTCTACATTGTCTTTGTATCCCCAAAAGGAATCAAGGTTGGTTTCTTCATCTGAATCTTCTTCACAAATGATTTCTTCTTCTTTAGAATTCTTATGATCATCATCCTGGGTTTCTTGGGTTATGAAGAGGACTTCTCCTCCATCATTATCTTCTTCATCACTCTCATCTGAGGAGATGTCATCATCCTTGGAGTAGAAGCTCTTTTTATTGTTGAGACTTCTCTTTTTATAGTAACAATTTTCAACAATATGTCTTATTATACCACAATTAAAGCATTTGAGAGGAGACTTACCTTTGTATCTTCCACTTCCTTTATGGAACCTTCTTACAAAATTTGATATTTCTTCATCAAGGTCGTTATCCTTGTCTTTTGTGTTCTTTATGGCTTTAAAGGCTACTTCATTGTTTGTCTAGTCACTTTTTGTACCTGTTCTCATTTCATATGCCATAAGAGTCCCATGTAATTCATCCATTGTCATTTTGGTCAAGTACCTAGTTTCTTCAATGGCAGAGACCTTAGCATCATACTTTAAGAGAAGTGATCTCAACACCTTTTGTACAACCAATGATTCATCGAGCTCTTCACCTAATCCTCTGATAGTATTAACAACTTCATCAACTCTAAGAATATAGGTTGCAATATCTTCCTTTTCGTTTATCTTCAAATTTTCAAATTCTGCTCTATGTCGTTGAAGCTTGACCTGCTTAACTTTTGGATCACCTTCGTAGATATTCTTGAGTTTGTCCCATACCTCTTTAGCAGTGCTACATACCATCACTTTGCTAGCAATGGTTGGTGCCAATGCTGCAAAATAACATGTCTGGCTTTTGAATTACAACTCATAAGCTTCTTCTCATTTGGATCGGTTGGAGCATTATTTGGGATTACATAGCCATTTACAACTAAGTACCAAATGTCTACTCCCAAATCCGTTAGGTAAGTTTTCACTCTATCACTCCAGTATGCATAATTTCTTCCATCAAATTTTTGAATCCCATTTGAAATGTGATCATGGTCATCCATCTTTGCTCAAGAGTTTCCTTCCAGTGGTTAAACTGTTCTGAAGGCAACCTGCTCTGGTACCAATTGTTGATACTGAGAGGGGCGTGAATCAGTATCAAGTACAATTTAAAACCTTTTTCAACTTATACTTAAACCATTCAACTATATCCAGTGAGAAATGAATAATAGTATAAGAGTTACACCAATACACCATGTTAGTCCCTAAAGTTGCACTTGACTGGTAAGGGCAAGCTAGGGCATCATTGATTTTATTGCAAAGTATTTTTTAGGGTTTTATGATTTGGTTTTGGTATAATGGTTGAAAACTGGGTCAAGCTTACAGCATGGCATGAAAATCAAGATTAAAACATGGCATATCCCATTGGATGAATAATAGGTAGATACATAGATGGAGTAAACCAATTCAAGAGAAATAAAGTGAAATCTTCAATTTGTCAATTTCACAAAGTTTAGTTTCAATATATTATAAAGAAACAGGGGTATCGGCTTGAAATCATTACTTGAAAATTATCTCTACAGCAAAATCTTCACTGTATAAATTATCATTAAAGAACCAAAAGCATTGCAATTTGAATAATAAATTCAAGCATGAAAAATGAAATAACAGAGTAGAAAAGAGAAGGTCTAACCATCCATATGCCTTTGATATTAAGTGTCAATTGAACATACATGCCTTTACAATAATCTCCACAAAAAGTCTCTATAGATCTCCAATTTTTCAACCACCATAAGGTATGTCTTCTGTCTATTTAAAACAACTATGAAACTACCAGATCCTATTATCTAGGACAACTTTAAATGACTAGAATCAAAGAGTATCTAGATCCTAAATTATGTCACTAAAAAATGAGCTACTATTTCCAAAATAGTCCACAGCTCAACAGCTTGATATAACAAACATTCCCAGCAATACATTTGATTCTACAAAATAGGGATTTTGTTTGACTCTGTAAAGCAGATCGAAGTCTTTAAGATAAAATCACAGCAGAGGCTTTGGCATTTTTCTACTTGAGCTTTGTGGTTAACACAACATTGTGCCAGTAAAGTCTAAAATTGATTTCCCCGAGTTCCTTAAGCAACGCCCTTTGCTCCTTCTTCTTCTTTTTAAGACTTTGAATTATTTCCTGCTGGCGAGCATTCCATTGTTCTATCTGCATATTTTCCTTCTTTAACTGCTTTATGGTTTTCTAAAATTCTTTAATCTTTTCCTTATCAGTTCTTATCTAGACCTTGAATCCTGAACAATCTTCAGAGGGTGTAGTTTCATTCAGATTTAAAGTAACACTGGGTTCTTTGGATTTAACCTGATATTTTGAAATCAATTCTGAGCTATGTTCTTCTTCAGAACTCGATGAATCCATAGCTTCAGGTACATCTGGTAAGTAATCTGAATCTACCAAGTAATCATGTTTTTCTTCATAGAATTCATTGATGCCTTTAGCCATCTCTTTAGCCTTAGCTAATCTAGTTGAAGCTCTCGTTACAGGGCCTGTAGGTGGTGTAAGTTTTCCCTTCCCTTTGCTGACATATTTTTTGGGAAAAGGAGTCTTCTTTGCTCTTTTCCTGGTGCTTGTTTCAACATCCTCAGAATCATCATCTATGATTATGGTGTTTTCTTCTTTAATGGCAGGATTGAACATTTCTTTTGAGTTTATCCTATACTTATTATTATCCCTGGTTTAATTTCTCCGAGGTTTTTGTGATACACATGTACCTTTTTTCCTTTTTCCTTTGACTGCAATGTTCTTTTTGCTGGTGGATGGCATTTCAGACTTGACTGCAGTTTGAGCAATGAGATCATTATCTAACTCTGTCTCTTCTTTGACATCTTCCTCAGGAAGCACTTCATGTTCAGGTTCCCATCTAGGTATCTTACTCCTGCTTTTCTTAGTTACCTTGATATCAGAAGATTCATCTTTTACAGGGTTTTCGTCAGCAATATCTTGACTCTCTTTAACAGTTTTCCTCCCTCTACCCTTTTTAGACTTATTGGATTGAGTAATAGGTTTTAAGGATTCCATGAGCCAATTCTAGGGTTTCTGTAGTTCATTCAGGGTAGACATGACTAGGGTTTTAATCAGGACTTGATGGAACAAACTTCCTTTGGCATTAGTGGAAATCGACTGCAACTTCTTGGACATTTTTGTCAAACTTTTAAGCAGGAAATAAGGAAGGTTTAAAGGATAGTCACCATTTAGATGCATCATTATTCTGATATGGTAGATGTAGATCAAATAAAACCTCCCTTCGCAGGTGATGTATCTGTGAATCACCACCAGGGCAGTGTGTCATTCGGGTTGAACCCAGCTGCGAGAAATTCCCCTTCTCCAATCCGGATTCTTCTTATCCGGAAGGAGGAATTGATTCACAAACTCAGTGACAACGTGTTCCTTGTTCCACCATATTTCCCCTCCAACCAAGAGCCTACAATCCTTGGCTATAGTCTGCTCTATCACCAGCATCAACATCTTACTGATTTCGACCTCATGACCATCGAAGTTCAAAGAAAATTCCATGGAAACCTATTCATCATATCCTTGAAATGTGGTGAGGAACTCAAACCACCCGGCGTCTCTGAATCTTTGAGCCATCTGAGGGTAGGCTTAAAGGAGTTCAACACCTTCTGGTTTGATTCTGGCAACTTGTTTGCTCCGCTTTGGCACCATTAAACTCAAATCTGCAACTAATGCCCTCGGCTTCCAAATTCCCTTCCTGCAATTTTTTACATATGCTTATTGCTTTGAATGTACACCTGTATTTCTCCCTGCAAGGATGAACTTAAAACAACTCGAACCGATCACATAATAATCATTGAATAACAGGGGATTTTGAAATGAACCCTGTGTGCATGTATAGCGATTATGTTCTGAACTTGTTGGATTTAGAAATGATTACCAAATTCTCGTGGGAACACATGAACTCTTAACTCATGATCTTGTTATCATAACTAAATTGAGATAGCAGGCGCACATTATGGCATGATTATTTGGCGCTACGGGAATAAGCTTATTCCCATAGCGCGTTTGACAACTTGAAATTTGAAAATTCCAACGGCATAAAGGAGACACTTTTAGTTTAAACAATGTTTTTCATAATCAAAACTCAAATAAATCATCAAAAATTTTAATGCAAACCATGAAATATCAAAAATCTAAAAAAAATGAAAACAGCTGAAAGCGGAAAATGAGGGATGGGTAAGGAGGGTTTAGGACAAGGGTTTCTTACTTAAACCAAGACAAAATTAATATGAACACACCACAATACACCATGCGCAATATATGAGAAATAATCAATAGTTATTGTTCAAGGGAAGTAATGACTTCCAAAGGTAGCTACAGCTTCCAAATGTAAAGGGAGGGATAAACCTCCAAGAGGAAGATACAATCCTCCAATATCAAGAGAGATTTCAAATCTCCATCCTTTCCCCTTCCTTCCACCCAATAATATATGAGAGATAATAAAACTTTACATTAAATCATCACCATCAACCAATCATCACATAGAACCTGATAATGTTTCTTGAGACTTCTTCAATTTATTAAATTCTTCAATTCTTGGAGTACTCTGATCCTGTAGATAATATTACTCAATGTATTCTCTGAAAATCCTCCAATTTTCACTCCTTCAATCCTCCCCAAAAAGAGGTTATAGAAAGAATGGTAGACTTTATTCAATTCTGGTCTATTCAGGAGAGTGAACTTGCACAGAATTCCTTGTGCTCAATAATTAACATTCGATTCTGAAACTTGCACACAAGAAACTACAGTCCATACTATTTCCAATAAAATTTGTCCCACTTCATTTGGATTCTCTATGAATACGTTATGACTATTTTACTCGGAACACCTGTTTATTGACTAGGTTCAGGACCGGTCACAAACCATATCTTCCACAGAGTGTATCTCCATAATTATAGCAAATCAAGAGATGAAATTTTTACCAGAGTTACCTTGATATGTCTTCTCAATACCATAGTGAGTTCACCATCTGAATCGTTCTAGAAAAAAAATTATAGAAAAAATGGTAAGATGACCTGAAAATAACATACCTTAGAACACATCACCAAAAGACTTCATCCTCCCTTGAAATCCGACCTTCTTTACTTCTTATTTCCTTTGAAATTTGACTTGTATAAAAATGAATGTCTAATGATATTTATTTATACCATTTATGTCACTTCCTTTTAACATTAGGGCTGACCTGACACTTTCTTATTTTGTAATTCTTTTCTTTACTTCCTTCTTCAATTCACTTTGTCATCTTCAAAAATTCATTTCTCCTCAACCATGAGGATCCATGTGACATGCCACATACCAATGGAAACAACATGATGCATACTATCCATTCATGGGTGTTGTATATGCATGTACATTTTCCTTCATGTCCAAATACCTTTATCAATCTTGCGGTCCAAAACCCATGATTAGGGTTGACATCAATGACAACAACCAATATTCCAACAGACACAAGAGAACATGAGTGAAAGAAACAATAGTGTACTTCTATGAAACATATGCAAATGATCAAGGAGAAATGAAACAAAGATAATCACATATGAACAAACTTTGTGGGAAACAAAATATGTTGTTGTATTAATGATAATGGAAGAGATTACAACCAAAGCCTTGATATTGTGAAGTCCCTCCCAACGATTCCTTACTTCAACACACACACTTTGCTTCTATGAGTTTTGTCACCATAGGTTTTGACCCTTAACAAAAATTAAGTTGAATCAAAGAGCCATTAACAATACAATAACAACCCAAAATCCACCAAAAAAAGTCCCTTCTTCATGAAAGATGCTTCTATTTGTAGATTCAATAGGAAGGGATGAGGAGGTTTGGGTGAATAGGTTAGTATCTCATCAAATTAGGAATATAGGTGATATCAAAACCGATCAGGATATATATCATCCACGAGGGCTTCATTCTAGAAACTTCTCGAACTTCTCTTTTTTCCCTAGTTAAAATAGTGTTGCACCTTACGAACAAGCAACATGTGACACTGTCACAGGATGTAGTGATGCAACCTACGACACTAAGGAGTGTCACAAGTTGTAAACAAGAAGCATACAACATCCTTGTAAAATAAGGTTTTACAGGGAATTTCCACATAGTTTTCATCTTTCAAGGGAAGGTTTTTCTTCTATCTTCATCAGGGATTAAGGCAATGATCATTTGGATGTTAAAGGGTAGGTTCACATCATCAATTTCATAGTTGTGACGAAAATAATGTGTAACATAATTCCCCCCAAAGAATGAAGTTATAAAATGAGTGATAGTTGAAATACTTTGTCGTGTGGGTGTTGAAAACAAGGAACAGATCGGTCAAAAACCTGTCAACAACAAACAAGGAGTTACAATACAATAATATATCATCATTGAGGTAGGCATCCCATACTCAGAATAAAAGTGACTCAAAGAATAAGTGTTGGCATGCAAATATTCATGTCAAATAAGATATTACATGGACACCAAACATGCACTGTGGATCCATTCCATAATGTCTCAAATATGAACATAGACACCAAAAATACATTGTGGATCTATGCCATAAAGACTCAAAATAGCCATGAGACATACATTGTGGATCTATGCAACAATACATACTCAAAATAATCCATCACAACCTGGATCTATCAAAAAGGATCCAGGGTCTTCATCTCTACTATTCCACAGTACAAATCTAACCATGTGAATAAAGGTGTCGAAGTAGAACATGGTAGAAATCATCTGATTACCGGTCAATGATGAAAATCGTTGACAGATGCAAAATGAACCATCAATAATGATGATGTCCATTAAGATACATAAGTACATCATATTGAGTGTGAATAGATTAGTTGAATTTGAGAACTCAAAATCATTTGATTGAAGGTAAATGATGAAAACATGTCATCGAAGGTGAGGAAAATTTCCATTAAGGCATGCAAGTACCAAGGTATTGTAAATTTTCTAAACCAACTTCCTAGATAATGTGTTGAAGTTGATAGAAAGTGATTTGTCGCATGAGGTCATTGATGTATCCCCCATCAATGATGTGAAACAAGTACAAATATTTGAAGTAGATCATAGAACAAAGTGATTTAGGACTGACTCAGGGATGTCCGACACTGTAAAAGGATTAAGAAATGAAAAAAAGTGTTGATGCAACAGAATGATTTTTCTTCTTGGAATTTTCTTGAACATATTGATGACACAACAATTGTCTTGGAAGAACTTACTCAAAAGGAGGATCATGGACCAAATTATAAATTTTTGGAGGAGTATGATTAACAAGAGACAAGTGGATTTCCCAACCTTGACACAAGGAGCGAAAGGGTGTCATGTTCAAGAGAGACTCGTTGCTGAAATTAATACAGATTTTATACATATTCCCTTCCCAATTTCCCCCACCATTTCTGGCAAGTACCTATTTATTTTTACACAATATTGAGGAGGATAAAATATTATTGGCCCCTTGCTTATTTTTCTTCTTCTTAATCTTCCTTTTCTTCTTCTTCTTATCCACCTAGTTAATAGTGTAAGTTTTAAACCTGTGAAGTAAAGAAATGCATATAGATTCTTAAGAAAAACATAAATTAATCAATGGCTCATACACACAGTACACAAAAATTTATACCGGAAATTCTCAATCGGGGAAAACCTTTCAACTCTTCATTATATTAATTTCACCATTCACCATACAATATATACAATGTTTTTAGGTATTCTGTAGATACCAAAACCCTAATCCCTTAAGTCGGGATTAATTCTATAGATACCAAAACCCTAATCCCTTAATTTGGGATCATCAAACGCAGTTGTCAAATCTGACGTGCCCACACACACACATGTAAATATTGTAACATATACCCAACATTCTCCCACTTGTTGTTTTCTTTGCATCCAGGGGTCCACGAGATTATATAGTCAACAATCCAGGGCAACAATGCCCATTGTTATTCTACACCAGGAGAAATTTTCTGTGCTCATGGACTTTGTCAATGAATCTACAACATTCTTCAAAGTGTCAACCTTTTCCAGCAACACCTTTTTTTCTTCAACCATGTCTCTCACAAAGTGATACTGAACATCAATATTCTTTGTCTTCGAATGATAAGCTAGGTTCTTTGCCAGGAAGATTGCACTCTGACCGTCACAATCTAATCTCACTGTTGGTTGTACCAACCCAATACCTTAACACAATCTCTGTAACCATATTGATTCCTTACTTGCATGAGTGGTTTCCATGTATTCAGCTTCTGTAGTTGAGAGTGCCACTACAGCATGTATTTTTCTCATCCAACTGATTGCTCCTCCAAATAGGTTAAACACATACCCACTTGTAGATATTCTATGATATAGATCTCCATCCCAGTCTACATCCACAAAACCATGTATGTCCACCACTCTATCTAATCTTAGTCTTCCTTGGTAGAACAATCCATAATTGGTAGTTCCACGAAGATACCTAAAGACCCTCTTTACTTTTATCCAATGCTCCTTCCCTAGTTTTGACATATACCTGCTCAAAACTCCCACTGCATGTGCAATGTGTGGTCTAGTACAGACCATTGCATACATTAAACTTCCAATTGCACTGGCATACGAAACATGGGACATGTCCTCTTCTTATTCTCGTGTCTTGGGACACTGACCTGCAGATAAATTTACACCTATAGGAATAGGAACCTTGACCGGCTTACTTCCATGCATATTAAACCTCTGCAATATTGTCTCAACATATTTTCTCTGATTCAACCAGAGTTTCCTATTCACACGATCTCTTTTAATCTCAATTCCCAAAATGAATTTAGTAGCACCGAGATCCTTCATGTCAAATTTAGAGGATAGCTGTGATTTCACCTCCTTGATAACATCCATGTTATTTCCTACCAACAACATGTCATCAACATACAACACTACATAAATGAAGTGATTACCAACCTACTTGGAATATACATAGTGATCATCCCTTCTTCTCACAAATCCCAATCCAAGGATGTATGTGTCAAACTTTTGGTACCACATCCTAGGTGATTGATTCAGACCATATAGTGACTTCTTTAGCTTACAGACCAACTCTGTATTTCCCTTCACTATAAATCCTTATGGTTGCTTCATGTAGATTTCTTCTTCAAGATCCCCATGTAGGAATGTTGTCTTCACATCCATCTGTTCCACTTCAAGATCAAAAGAAGCAACAATAAATAAAATAAATCTAATAGAAGTTAACTTAGAAATAGAAGAAAAAATATCACCAAAGTCAATTCCCTCTACCTTGGAATAACCTTTTTCTACTAACCGAGCTTTGTATTTCTCCACTTTACCTTGTGAATTAAACTTCTTCTTAAACAACCATTTTCTACCAACAGATTTTCTTCCAGCTGGAAACTCAACTATATCCCATGCCTCATTTTTATCCAAGGCATCCATTTCTTCAACCATGGCCTTCTTCCAGAGTTTACTATCCTCTGAATTCACTACTTCACTGACAATTTTGGGATCATCATCAGTAATAGATAAAGAAAATTTGGAATGGAAATCAGGTGGACTATACCTTTTTGGTTGCCTTCTATCTCTTACTGATATCCTCAATACTGGGGTATGAGGTTATTCTTCTTCTTCTGCTTCCTCTTCTTCAGATGATTCATATTTTGCATCATCCAACTCAAGCTCTTTTTTCTCAGGTTCGTATTGCGTTGGTAGGAATTCATGTTTGGACACATATTTTACCTCTCTGAAAACAACATCTCAACTGTAAACAATCTTCTTGGTTTATGGGTTCCAAAGCTTATAACCTTTCACACCATCTTTATAACCAATAAATATACATTTTTCAGCCTTTTTATCTAGCTTACTCCTATTTTCCTTTGGAACATGTACATAAGCATCACAACCAAACACTCTAAGATGTTGAAGAGAGGTTTTATTTCCAGACCATACCTTGTGTGGAGTTTTATCATCCAACATTGATGAAGGTGATCAACAGACCAGGTAACATGTTGTACCCACTGCATCTGCCTAGAATTCTTGTCCTAACTCGACATCACTGAGCATGCTCCTTGATTTTTCCATCAATGTTATGTTCATCCTTTTTGAAAATCCATTCTGCTGAGGAGTGTATGGAGTAGTCTTCTTCCTTGCTATACTACACTTCTTACAGAATTCTTCAAATTCATTTTTGCATAATTCTCCACCATTATCTGTTCTCAATACCTTTATTTTATTTTCTGTCTGATTTTATACCAGAGCCTTAAAATCTTTAAATTTATCAAATACCTCATATTTCTTTCTAAGAAAATAAATCCATGTGTTCCTTGAGAAATAATCTATGAATGAAACATAATACACATATTTACCTAGGGATGGAATAGGAACAGGTCCAAACACATCACTGTGTATCAACTCTAAGATCCCCTTTTCTCTTGTGGCACTAGATGGGAATCTTACTCGATTCTGTTGACCATATATGCAATGTTCACAGAAATCAAAATCCAGAGTGAAATTAGACATACCATCAACCATACCTTTATCGTGTAGTGTTCGAAGGCCCTTTTCTCCAATATGCCCCAGTCTTTGATGCCACAACATGGTCTTATTTCTAGGGACAGTATTGGTCTTTTCTCCTTCATCTCTCAGCTCAGGGAACCCAACAACTTGTACATAGTTCCACACCGAACTCCCCTAATCAACACCATTTCCCCTCATACCATCTTGCAAGTTCCCTTTCCCAATACAGTATCCACTCATGCATCATCCAACTTGCTTACAGATATTAGGCTCCTGGCTAGTTTTGGAATGTGCAGAACCCCAGGGAGAGTTCTAATCCTTCCATATTTTAGCAGCAACTTAACCCTTCCATGTCCCATGATTCTGGCTATCGAGTCATATCCTAGGAATACATCACTTCCATCGTATTTTTCATATTCAGAGAACCACTCCCTGCGAAGAATCATATGGTATGACTCACCTGAGTCAATAAACCATACATCACGGTCTGCATGTGTACCTGTAGATGTCAGGTAAACATCACATCCTTCTTCAGTGGAGGTTTTCACCTCTATGGAAGAGGTACTATCAGATCCCTTTAGTTTATCAACCTTCTTAGACTTGCAATCTTTCTTATAATGCCCTGTTTTACCACACTTCCAACATTTCCTCAAAGATTTTCCTGAAGACTTAGATCTACTTGTAGATTTAGATCTCCCCCCCGAAGACTTACAAAGATTCTTGTCTTGGGTACGACCTCTTACAAATAAAGCATATGTGCTATGAACATCCATGCTTTTCCACCTCATCTCTTCAGATAACAAGGATGAAACTACATCCTCATACTTCAATGTAGATTGAGTGGTACTACTAATTTCTACATCTAGATTATCCCAAGAGTCTGGAAAAGAACATAACAAAGTAATACACTTGTCTTCTAGAATATTAGAACTCATGAACCTTGGTTTTGATGAAATCGACAGGGGTAGATAATGAGATGTGATATAAATGGACCAATATTCTCAAGTTTGAAAGTTATACAATAGGGTGAAATAAAAATGGAATTTAAATGATACATGTAATGGGAATTCATGGAGAAATTCATGGAAAGTGAGATATATAAGGGGGTTTCATCATGTTTGTATAATAAACATAGATACAGTAGAATTTACTTGGATAGATATTTTTTACTGAAGCTTTAGCTTTGCTGCAAAATATTTACAAAAATCATCTGATATGATCTTATTCAAAAACAATATTGAGGGTAGAAAGGGAAAGGAGAAAAGGGAGAGAGTCATGACTGTCAAGTTTCTGGAAAAGTATGCAATTGAAGTTATAGATAATCATTTCAACCAACATTAAAATGAAAGGAGAATCATACTATCTTTGTTGCGTTTTTTATTATTTCAGAATAACTCAACGAAAAAATGGCGAAATAGAAAATAAAATAACAAAGGAAAACAACACAAGCAAGAGTAAGTATAAACAAACTGAAAGAATTATATACAAGAACTAAACAAAAACTAAATAAATGCAAAACAAACCTGATCTAATCTATCCCTTCAACAAATTTTTTGTCTTATTTATTTAAATATATTTTTTATTTATGTACATGGGAAAAGAAGAGAATAAACTTGGGACTCAAGTAGGATGACACTTAGCAGAACGAAATGCATCATCTACTTTTCATGCAGGGTTCACAATTGGGATTATTTTATGAAAGGAAAGCACACCGACATTCCAACTAACAGATGCATAAGGCGATGAAAAATGACCTATCAAAACCCAAAATAAATTATCATCATCTTCCAGGATGTGTCAACCAACAAGATGACTTTTTCATTTTATAATGAAGGTACCAATTGGATAAAGGACTTCAAATTTATGATTTATGTCATCTTTTTTAATCTTCTCATCAGAAAAAGGGTCATGATAATGCAAAGAAGACTCATATAAAGGAACAATCATAGGAATATTCTTGAACTTATCATTGTCATCAAATGTAAGAGTGCACATAAGAGGAGTATGCATACTAGTGTCGCACTCCTTGATTTCTTTTGATGATTTAAACAATGGATTTGAATAAGAACTATTCGATTCAAGATATTGATTAACCTTAAGAGGTTGTTTAAAAATAAAATGATATTTATATTAATAAAATCAAAAGAATCCTCATTAGTTTCATTTGACTATTCATCATCATAAATGAATTTCTAGAGTGGATCGCAAAGGTCAACATTATCTTTCTTTACATAGTCAACTTCTTCATTTCATGCACATGAATGAAATATTTGAGGAAAACTATGATCTTGGGATTGGATTTGTCTATTAGGTTCAAGAATGGTGGTACTTGGAAGGTGAGAGATGAGATTATTCATCAAATCATCATCAAAACAAAGAGTTGGGGTATTCATATCATGTTCATTATTATCAAAGCATAGATGTTCAACTTGGATATCTTTATTGACATATTCATTAAGCCAAACTGTTGGAGTTACTTCACACACACTTAGGATTTCTTTTTCCTAAGGTTTTTATTTTTTTATTAGTCATAATTAGTCATTATCTAGTATCCTATATTTTAGGAGAGAATATTCCACCTGGAGAATATTCTCTTTCAGTTCACACTTCAGTTTGACTAGTTGAGTTGAGTTTAGATGTTGCATTGGGATCATCACCATGCAACATTGGGATCATCACCATGATAATTAGACATTTCCTTGGTATCATCACCAAAGTGGCACATTATCCTTGATTCCTTGAGCTAACTCCTCACTACTTTCTATTCAGTCAGTTAACTGAAGACTAGTTGACTAGTTAACTCAACTAGGTGGCAGTTCACTCCCGTAACTACCTGAGAGACTAGAATAGGTGGCAGTTCACTCCCATAACTGCTGGTGTGTGTCCATATCACTCTAGACCACCACTATGGTGACTTGATTCACCTCAAGTAAAACTCATTGATTTATACAGAGTATATCATGTGTAAATTATTCATTATTCAAAACGGTTAATGAGAATTCTTTCTATTCTTTCTCTCCTTCTTCTTCCTTTTCCAATTATATATGCAAATGTGTGTATCATTGTTTAGCTAGATATATTTTGTGTAGGTTCAACACATTTACATGGTATCAGAGCCGATGGACTGCTAAGCAAAAGCTACACCAAATTTTTTTGCAAGTACCGAAGATTGAAGACAGCGGAAAGATGGAATTCCAAAAAGAATTCATTCTTACACCTTACAACTATTTTGCATGGAAGGAGAAAATAGCCATAAATATCTGACATAGAGGGTTGTATATATTAACCATGAATATAAATACAGAGCTGACATCAGCCATAGAAAAATCCAAGTACTTAAATCGCATGGATGAGGCACTCGGAACAATTTGCAGTCTTATTTCTCCCAATCTCCTTTTTCATATATCTTCCTGTAAGACTCCCAATGAATCCTGGACCATATTGGAAGGGCTCTTTGGAAAATAGGATGAGATGAGGGGATACATGCTATAGGTTGATCTGCTCAAATTGGATCCAAAAATCTTCGAGAATATCCAAGATTTCTTTACAAAATTCAAGGATTTACTGTCACAACTCAAAGTTTGTAGGGTTGTTAAATCGAAGGAGGAGAAACAAATGGTTCTCACCATTCTATCCAATATTGGACCTGAATTATCTATATTCATATCCACATTCCATACTTTCAGATTCACCTCTGGAGCCACCTGGAAGATTCCTTCTCTTGAGGACTTTATCGAATCCTTGACACAAGAGCAAACCAAGATCATCAACATGAGTGCAATCAAAGGCCCAAGGGCGCATGCACTCACTGTGCATGATGGTAGCCAAAAATATAAAAAATCTAAAGATAAATATAAGTGGAAATATCATGCACATATGAAGAAGGAAGGGTACACAAAACCCTTCACCGATGCCTTCGGATCCAAAGGAGAAAAGGGAAGAAAAGAAGAGAAATGCACATATTGTCACAAAGGATTCCATTTGGAATCTGCATGCATGAAAAAAAAATAGATATGATGTCTCAGATACTTCAGCAAAACAACCTTGGAGATCTCATCCCCGAGGGTGCAAAGAGATCTCATCCTTGAGGGTGCAAAGAAGAATAATCCAGAAGATATGAATTCCAAGAAAGGCGATTCTAGCCATGCCTTGATTGCAATCAACTCCTCTCCCGATGCTTGGATCGTAGATTCAGGAGCATCACATCACATGGCTACCTCAGAAGTAGTCTATTCTTCTTTGGATGCATGCAAAGTTCCTCCTATTCTGATGGGGGACAACTCTTCTATCGAAGTCATTGGCAAAGGAAGGATTGAACTCACCAACGGAAGCTTCGAGAATGTGTTGCATGTTCCCAAGCTTTCTGTCAACCTTCTCTCCATGTATCAGATGACGAATTTTGGCACTGGAAAGAAATTCATATTCAAACCAAATTTCGTGGACATATACGACATGAAAACCAACTCCAAGGTTGCTACCGGTGAGGTAAATCATCAGTCTAGATTGTATACATTTTCTGAATTCATTGAACCTAATTCTGCTTTACTGCTTACTCATGCTGATGAAAGTAGTAGGATGTGGCATGAAAGGTTTGGACATTTGAATTTCAAATACATGCAATGGCTTAGCAAGCACATATTAGTTGATGGTCTACCAGACATCCATTTCTCCAAGGGAGTATGTGAGGGATGTGTTCTCGAAAAACACCCTCAAGAGAAATTTGACAAGGGAAAGTCTCACCGAGCTTCCACACCTTTAGATCTGATCCACAGTGACATCATGGGTCCTTTTCCACATCCATCGATCAGAAAAGTGAGGTTTTTTCTCATTTTTGTTGACGATTTCTCACGTTTTACATGGATCTACTTTCTCAGGAAAAAATTCGAGGTCTTTCAACACCTCAAATATTTCAAAGCTTTTGTTGAGACACGGTTCGAAAATAAGATCAAAGTCCTCTGAAATGATAACGGGGGAGATTATGTGAATCATGAGATCCACAATCTTTTCCATGAGGTAGGGATTCAGTTGCAGCATACATTTCCCTACACTCTACAGCAAAATGGAATTGTTGAGCGGAAAAACCGATCTCTAAAGGAGATGGCATCTTGCATGTTGCATGCAAAGTCACTACCACAGAGACTATGGGACGAAGCACTTAACTTTCCAACATACATCCAAAACAGATCTCCCCATAGATATTTCAAGGATAAGACCCCCTACGAGGCTTGGAGCGGCCTCAAACCGGAAGTGACCCACTTTCGCATTTTTGGTTCTCGAGCATGGGCCTGCATTCCCTCTGAAAAGAGGAAGGCACTTGATCCATAGAGAACTGAGTGCATTTTTGTTGGATACCCTAACGGTGTGAAGGGATATTGGCTTATTGGCTTATTGATATTTCCTCGGACCGACTCATCATTGAGCGTAGTTTCCAATTCGAGGAAAGTGTCTCACATGTACCTCAACAGTCGCATGCAGACACCTTCACTCTTCCACCTGTCTGAGATGATGAGCATGCACATACTGACTCTTCTTCAGACGATATTTCTGATTCATAGGACTCAGATGATTCAGATTCATAGTTAGTACAGTCAGATGCAGAGTCAGAGCATCCAGATGCAGTTGCAAATCCAAATAAGAGGCCCAAGTGGGCACAGACTACTCTTCAGGAAGTAGGGGATCTCGTTGGTGATCCAGGCGATACTAGGAGGACTCGATCTGATTTCGAGGAGCCTCCTATTCCACTCACTTCCACTGAACCATTGCCTTTCAGGCATCTTTTCTTGGTTCAGTCTTCAGATCCACAGTCTTATGGTGAGGCTACTAGAAATCCCTTTTCGGAATATGCCATGCAGGAGGAGTACAACTACCTCCTCGGGAACCAGACTTGGGATCTGGTTCCCCTTCCTTCTGGGAGGAAACTTTTCAGATGCAGATGGGTCTACAGGACCAAGAGCACAGCGGATGGACATATCAAAAGATACAAAGCTAGGCTTGTTTCCAAAGGCTTTCAGCAGGTTCATGGTATTGACTATGATGAGACCTTCGCTCTAGTAGCGAATATGGATTCCATACGATTAGCACTTGCCATTGTGGCAACCAAAGGATGGGAAGTCCATCAGATGGACGTTAGGAATGCATTTCTTCATGGTGATCTCTCTGAGGAGATCTACATGGAGAAGCCCCAAGGATTTATGCAGGACTCATCTTTGGTCTGTCGACTAAAGAAGTCACTTTATGGCCTCAAGCAAGATCTTAGGACATGGTATGCCAAGATGGACTCCTACCTATTGTCATAGAACTTTGTACGTTGTAAATCAAACCCGAATGTATACATGCTCAGGACGACTGATTCACTTCTACTTTTAGTTCTATATGTCGAGGATTTGTTGATCACCGGTTGCTCGACTTCAGCGATTGCTGCAGTCAAGAGGATTCTTCATGATAGGTTTTTGATGACAGACATGGGTCCGCTACACTTATTCCTTGGACTTGATATCATTCAGGATGCATCAGGCATCAAACTGTCTCAATCCAAGTATGCACGAGATCTCCTTGAGAGATTTCACATGACAGACTGCAAGTCTACTCCGACTCCTTTCCTATCAAGAGTCACACTTGAGGATGGTGGGGAGACTCCACTGGTTTACAACACACTATACAGACAGCTAGTGGGGAGCTTGTTGTATCTCACACACTCTAGACCAAACCTCTCATATACAGTTGGCACAGTTTCCAGGTTCATGCAGGAGCTGCATGAGCTACATTGGAAAGCTGCAAAGCGTATCCTTCAATACGTACAGGGCACCATCACCTTTGGGATTCATTATGTAACAGACTCTACATTATATCTCATTGGGTTTACTGATTCCGACTGGGCTGGAGATAGCATTGATCGCAAGTCCACATATGGTTACTCACTTAGTCTTGGTTCTGGGCCTATCTGTTGGTCGAGCAAGAAGCAAGTTTCCATTGCTCTATCTTCAGCCGAGGCAAAGTATAGAGGGGTAGTTAACATAACCATTCAGGCTATGTGGCTACAACATTTTCTCACTGAATTGGGCATTCAGTTTCATCGGCCGATCGTCATCTAGTGTGACAACCAGAGCACTCTGAAGTTCTGCAGAGATCTAGTTCAAAGGCAGCGGATGAAGCACATCGATATCCACATGAACTACATTCGAGACTTGGTACATGAGGGGATCATTGACTTACAGTTATGTCCTTCAGCATAACAGACGGAAGACATTTTCACCAAGACCTTCATTGAGAAAAAATTCCATTCTCTGCGAGGTCATCTTGGAGTGAAGGACACAGTTTCTTAGCAACTGTAGTTCTTCTTTTTACATACATTGTACCTTGAGGAGGGGGTTTTCCCATGAGGTTTTCCCTCTTTCCTCACTTTATTTTCAGTGTATCTTTTGTACTTGGGTACCTAACATGGTCTCGTTGCCGGGACCCAATCTTTATTTTCACCATAGTGATGTTCAGGGGGGGTGTTGGAGTTACTTCACACACACCTAGGATTTATTTTTCTAAAGGTTTTTATTTGTTTATTATTCATTATCCAGTCTCCTATATTTTAGGAGAGAATATTCCACCTGGAGAATATTCTCTTTCAGTTCACACTTCAGTTTGACTAGTTGAGTTGAGTTTAGATGTTGCTTGGGATCATCACCATGAAACATTGGGATCATCACCATGATAATTCAACCTTTCCTTGGTATCATCACCAAAGTGGTGCATTAGCCTTGATTCCTTGAGTTAACTCCTCACTACTTTATGTTCAGTCAGTTAACTAAAGACTAGTTGACTAGTTAACTCAACTAGGTGGCAGTTCACTCCCATAACTACCTGAGAGACTAGAATAGGTGGAAGTTCACTCCCGTAACTATTGGTGTGTGTCCAGATCACTCTAGACCACCACTATGGTGATTTTATTCACCTCAAGTCAAAATCATTGAGTTATACAGAGTATATCATGTGTAAATTATTCATTATTCAAAACGGTTAATGAGAATTCTTTCTATTATTTCTCTCCTTCTTCATCCTTTTCCAATTATCTCTGCAAATGTGTGTATCACTGTTTAGCTAGATCTATTCTGTGTAGGTTCAACACATTTACATAAACAATATTTTCAGGCTAGTGGGTATTGCCAAAAATATCTTCTACCATGTCTTCAAAACGAAAATCACATGTAGATACATCACCCCCTGAATCCTCTTTCTCACTTCCTTCAGAATGATCACGAGGAAGAAAGATATGAGGGGAAATGCCAAGTAAATCAAGATTGTTTTATTTACAATATTCGTCCTCTAAGAGATTTTCATCAGATAAAACCTGATATTGCTCAAAATGAATCTCAAAAAGAGTATCATCAAAAGGAAAGGAATCTAATAAAGTTTCATGATCAGGGATAACATGATTAGATTCATAATATCTAGATTCATTACAAACCCCTAAATTCCTTGACAAAATATCACGATATACAAAATTATATTCTTGACCATTCAAGAAGAGGTAAGGGTTTGCATAGTAAGCCTGCTTAGATTCTATGAAAAATATACATGCGGATTGCGCATGAGGACTAATGAAAAAATCACATTGAGGAGAGTTAGGTGGAGAAGGAAAGTATGAAATGAATCTTGTAAAAATTGCTTCTCCCACCAAATTAGGATTCGGTGATATATACCTATACCAATTTCATGCTTGACAATGAAGAGTAAGAGAAAAAATATCAGAAGAAGTGTCATCATCTTGGACCCCAACAGATTGACAAAACTAAATAAACTTGTTGACATGATCGAGAGAACATTCCCATGGGTAACCTTCAAAAATAGGACAACCAACCATGGATAGACTAGTAATCAAATCTAAATCTGACTTATGCATGATGCACTATTGGTTGAAAGAAAGATGAGAATTAAATCAAAACTAGAGAAAAACTATTGAACGGTCCTCCCCAACATGGTCACCAAATAAATGTTGAGGAAAAGGTAAGATGAACCTCACTCCAACATTTTCAAATATTACTTGGCTAGGGTAATATAGTTGGTATTATCACCCGGGTTTATAGCCTTAGAAAAAATTATCAATTGATTCTCAAGTAATAATTACAAGGAACCAATGTTTCCTTTTTTATATAATTAAACTATGCAAAAGAAGAAAGTAAAAATATATATGTACTATGTTTTGAAAATTAAAGAAAAAATGAAATACAAATATGAAAGTAATATTAGATAATTCACATGTGAGATCAAAATCAACAAAGCAATTTTATTGATTTCATTCCAAGTTACAATCATAATCCTCCTTGAAAACCCCTGTGAGGGTAAGGACCAAGATCATATTTAGAGATCTTTGATGGGAACCATACAAAAAGACTCTGAAAATAAGAGAAGACTCAGACTAGAAATATGGATCATCTTAGCAACAAAAGTATCATTTACTAACTCTATAAAATATTCTCTATCAGTAATGAAAACTAATTCATAAACAAATCAGAATACACGAACTACCAAGATCAAATGATCAACCTTTCTAAAATCAGCTACTGAAATATGTATCTCCATATTTGAATCTTGCTACCTTCAATAATACCCTACTATCAAAAAAAGGGTTAAGACCCTATGATAACTCATAAGGAATGAAAGTAATTAATGTCACAAGTATAAGAGAAGACCTCTCTCAGAAATTTATTTCCTTGTTCGCTCTCCTTCTTTGTCCCTTCTTTTGATCGTATTTTATCTTTCTCAAAAGAAGTTGTGGTATTTTCAAACTACCTTTAGTTAATTCATAAATGACTTAATATTAGTTAGAGATAAATATTAAATAATCATAATAATAGATAAAGGGTAAACAAATAACAACTAATAGGTGGGACCCCTAATTCCTTTAAGTCCTTTTAAATTTTGATCTCCTTCTTGTCGCTTCATAATTTACTTAAATAATAAATCATGCTAGCTCATAAATATACACATAAGCAATCACTTTGAACAACCCCTTGTGTCTCCAAAAATTATCCATATATATATATCAAATAAATAAAATGTGTTTTCCACTACAAAAAGAAAATATTAATTAGTTTTCCAAAAATGAAGACATAGTATCATGTTGTCCAAAAGAATTCAAAACATAAATAAACTATCCACCATAGAAATGATCAAAAACCATATTTAGTGTGAGAAACAATCTTCTTTTTTTCATTTTTTGTTGTCTTTTCTGCTTTGTTTATTGAGTTGGCATTCTCAGAGTGTGGTTGATTGGATGCTTGAGGGTGAACTTCACTAAAGGATCAATAATTTTCATCAACTTGGAGAGTATGGAAAGTGAGTGACTGAGAGGAATCATTAAATGACCTAGAATGAGTTACAATTGTTTTTCCTTTGCTTGACTTAGGCTCAGGGATGATTATTTTGAGTCTCTTGCTTGCATGTGAAGATTGTATAGGGGATGTAATGTGGGAAACTTGTTGGGCATGTTGATTGAGTGGAAGCAGAGGTGGAAATGGTAAAGATAATGTGAGCTATCCATCATGATGGAATACAGGTTGGTGGACAACATCATGCCAGCCATCATTGATAGGTACCTCTGGATGGAGGGACACATGATCTGGAATATGGACATTAGAAAGAATTGGGAGAGGTTGTTAAGAAGGCCTTTATGTTCAAGGATGTGGATGAAACAATACTTGGCCTACTAAGTTAAAGAAACCAACTTGAAATAGATGATTCAATTCTTGAGGATCAACATGAAAATGTATGGATAATCTGGGTCTCTTGTTACTTCTCTACCAAAAATTATTGATGCCTTTACTTCTATCATGGCTCCCTCTGCTGAAGAAGTTGATTGTCTAAAAACAAGCTTAGATTAGTATATGAAACAAGAAAGACTAATCAACCATCAATTTAATTTTCCTAAAGATAAATTTAAAACATTGGCTCTTATCATTCCACACACAAGCATGCATGCAATCAATCTATTTCTCTCCATGTATTAATAATAATTTATTTGTTGACTTCATTCCACAACTATCATTGTTTAGAAAAGGGGAATTCAATGATATATGGGATATGATTGGGTTTGTAATGAATGTAAAGTGAAATGCATGAAAAGGAAACAATGGGTATTGGTCTAAACACACTCATTTATTAACCAAAAATCAACTTTAATAATCATATCATAACCCTCTTTTAATTGTAGATATCATCAATATTGTTCACTATTTTTATTTGAAATCTGCCTGTTATCAACCTTCCCAAATTAGAGATATTTTGTACAATAGAACATGGGAATAATAAAATGATTTCAAGAAAAAATGAGGGGATTTATAATTTGTGTAAAGTGAAATCATGGACGAAAAATGAAAATGATGAATGCTCTTTCTATAGACAACTTGTCATTCCATCAACTATAAACCAATGTGAACAAATTAAAGTGCCCATCAAAATATATTAACAAATATTTCAGAGAATTACATTTAATAAATTCCAGTATGAAAGATCCATGTCTTTAATTCTTTCAAGGTATATTCGTTCAAGTTATATTAATCAAACTAAGAATGATGGAGAGTTTGATCATTTTTCATATATAAAACTGATAGAACTAAGTACCATTCCTATGTTTCTTCACATATCATAACCATTTGAATATTCATATAATCAATTGTCAAAACCAGAGTGCAATTCAAGTAGGATTTCATATAAGAATACTGGTAAATTTTCTGAGTTGTCATCAACATGCCATAACCATAAATAACCCAAGAATACAATGTTGGACTATGCATAGGATCATCACTATCCATTATAATTTCCATATAACACTTCTAACTCAATTATGTGCAAAAAACAAATTCATTTGCAGAAATTACTTCTTAATAAGCAGGCCCAAATGAAACGAATTAGAGGGTTTCAAATCCATGCCTTTGGGAATAAATAAAATTTTCTCAAACCATTTTTTAATTCATGAACATGAGTAGGTCGAGACACAAGGGTGGATGCAAGTCCTACATTTTGATCCCCTTTAAAAATACAAGAACCGTAACTCAACCCATACCAAGATAGCAAGCCAAAAAAACCCATACGAGCAAGAGGTGAGTCAAATCGAAACAATTTCAAAATTTATCCATATGTCCAGCACAAGTGACAGTAAATCCAAGAGATATCTATATAACACAATGTTCCTTAACTTTTGTTCAAATTTTCCTTTTGAACTGAAGATATAAGCATTCGAAATGCAAACCCTGAACTTTTCCTTTTTATTTGTTTTAAAATCCATACCCAATATAAAAAACCACAGAGTGCGATATTGGGTTACAAGCCATGAAATAATATGAAGGTAAAGATGATAATGCACTTCAAATATGATACTTCATTCTCACATTCATTCATAATCTTTCTAAAACCAAATTTTATTAACATGCTTTCCATGCAAAACCTAGGTCGAAAATACCACCGGTATTCGAAACCCAAAAGTATTTACTTGTTACTAATCAAAGGCATGTGATAATTGGATTTTGCATCCATTCAAAGTCATTCACCAAATTTTAAATTTCCATAGGCAACACAAAGTCACACTTAAAACACACATACAATATGCAAACAAAATAGAGCCAACATCTAAAATTATCGAAGTAGAGTAAAACATTGATGCTAGAAGAGTCCAAAGTGCTCATGTATGTCAAAGTCGTTTAAATAACCACAAGAGGGACAACCAAGGATCATTATCCAACCACCAACACAATTTTAAAACTCAAAACCCTTGACTAACAGCAGTAGAGTATTTCCAAACAAATGACAATGAGAAAATGTGGTATACCTTAGAAGGGAAAACCAATGGAGATTGCAATAGCTATCATTTACTTCATGTCGCCTCCACAATCAAATGGTTGAAGCCCAAAAAGTTACCAAATATTCCACAATAATCATCAACCAATTATATTTTACATGGTGGACATCATTCAAATGTCATCTTAGACTCAAAATTCAATCTAGGTACCATACAATCCATACATTCAAATCTTGTCAACTCGTATTTATATCATCTCCAACAACCATATTTATACCATATTCACAAAAAAAAACAAATTTCCAATGTTTATTTATCCACGATATCAACCATACGACCAAGCATTGAATCACATGCTAGCATTATCATATGCAAACCTTACCACAAGATGATTCATATGTAACAAATTTGTATAGTATTGAACCTTCACAATGATAACCAACATTTCTATATGGTATATGTGTATAGAGTATAACTTAACCAAACTTTTTAATATGTCACAAGCTTAAAAAAACAAAAAAATCCAAACCCTTGTGATGTGGCTAACATATCGTTTATGTGATGGAACTTTTCCTTGTTTTCTTCCTCATGCAATGATGATTTTCTTGGTGCAATGAAGCACGTTAGAGAAATCGTTTATACATATAACACCAAAGAGCAATTATGTAATAATTCCAGTCAATTTTTGTGAACTGCAAATTGCTTTTTAAGGAGTGAAATCAACCTAATGTGTTTCTCTTTAAGGGGTCCCACCTACTAGTTATATAGTATAATAGATAAACTATATATAGTATGTGCATTGAAATCCTTTGCAGGAATAATTCAATTGCTCTTTTTTGCGTCAACACACAATATCTAGTCAACAATATTGGATTAGAATTTCATGATCATCACAACCCATATCCATTAGGATGGGTAAATAAGTATTTATATATCATGGCCACTAAACAATGTAAGATCAAATTTTCTATAAGTGAAAACTATATTGATGAAGTGGAGGTAGATGTAGTACAACTTGATGTGTATGGTGTAGTATTTTTAAGCCACTGCATGAATATAAATGATACAATCTTCTTGAGGAGAGAAAACTGGTACCACTTGATTAAGGATGGGAAGTCTTTCAGCATTAATGCACACAAAGGTAAATCCAAGATCTCTTTGGTAAATTATAGCCAAGCTAATAAATTGATTATTTATAGTGGGAAGTTTGTATTTATTTTCTTAAGAGAGAATCAACCATGTGATGAATTGGTAAAAGTGAAGGCATCTCTAGAGGGATGTACTAAAGAGAAACAATTCTAATTGGAGGAGTTTTTGTAGGAATAAAAAGAATATTTTTAGGATCCTAAAGGGTTACCACCTAAGAGGTAAGTGGAGCATGAGATATAATTGTTTCCTAACTCCCCATTGGAAAATATTGGGTTGTATATATAGTCCATCCTAGAAGAAGATAAAGTGAAGAAACAATTGTAGTATTTACTAGAGAAGGGAATAATTTGACTAAGAACCTCACCTTATGGATCATGTATCATCATAGTAATCAAGAAGGATGGGACTTGATAAATGTATCGACTACAAAGATTTAACAAGATCACCCTCAAGAATCATTAACCTCAACACAAGATCAATTATTTGTTATATTGATTGTATCTTTCCAAGTACTTCACCAGTTTGGATCTCAAATCGAGATACCACCAGGTAAAAATTAAGAAGAAAACACCTAGAAGACCACCTTCAAGAAAAGGCAAGGTCTATATGATTGGATGGTAATGCCTTTAGATTTATGTAATTCACCAACTACATTTATGGATATAATGAATGATGTATTGCGTCCCTTTCTAGATTTATTTTTGATAATGTACTTAGATGATATATTGGTTTATATCTCTACCTGTAAAGAGCATATATTACATCTCATATAGGTGTTAGGGACTATGAAAAATCATCAGTTATTGGATAAACTTAATAAATATGAGTTTTATCAAAAGTCATCAGTGTATTTTGGGTATGTGATTGGTGGCAGGGAACTCAATATAGATCCTTTGAATATGGAGGTGATCCTCAAGTGGTGAATTCCTACTAATGTCACTCTAAAGTTAGGAGCTTTGTTGTGGTAGCATAGTACCTACAAAATTTTATAGCATCCTTTTCATCTATAGTTGTGTCATTTCATGCCATAATAACCAGTGGTATGAGTTTCCAATGGGGGAACAATAAACATAAATATTTCGATGAGATTAGATGAAACAAAACATTAGTCAAGCACCGGAACTTGCATTGCCTAATTTGTAAAATCCTTTCAAATTGGAGATAGATGAAAGTGGATATGTTATGGGATTGGTATTGATGCAGGAAGGTAATCCAATATGATATAATTCTAAAAAATTTCATGGTGGATTCCTGAAATATACTACATAGAGTAAGGAACTATACACCCTATTTCAAGTTGTTAAGAAGTAGAAGCACTATATAATTAGAAAGGAAACAATTATCCATATTGATCATCAACCACTGCATTATTTGTAGGACCAAAATAAGGTTCAACAAACCAGACACTACAAGTGGATGGAGTTTTGTTGCAATTTCATCTAGTCATTAAATATAAGAAGGGTAGCACTAATTTGTTGGTGGACAAGATTTCAAGGTCACCCACATCCAAAATTATAGTTTTGGGAACTCTTATTCACATGGAACCTTTTGTTAGAAATAATAGGTGTACTCATTTAACCATAGACAATATAGCAATATTGTCACCCAACAATAGGTTGAATCCACCCTCAAGCACCTTAACCTTGACAGAGAATAATTCTGGAAGAAAACCCTAGGCCTAATAGCCAATCAAGGTAGCGTATCACTCTCTAGAGTTATAATACCAAGAATAAATTCCAAACCATAACCAAGAGAGAGTCCAAGACTGAAACTAAAAATACAAGTTGCGGTAGTTGCAGCTGCAACTACTCTCCAGGCTTGTGCACAACTAAATTTATGCAGTTGTGGGTTGTGTGTGTCCAAATGAGCTTTGGAATCCTGTATTTATACTACTCCTCCTTAGTTGTCTAGGCCAACTTCTCATTTTGGAGGCTAAAAAATCAATATTAAATATTTCCTTTAGCCGACTTGTCTTCTAGGGTTATGTCCAATGCTTTAGGGTTTCTTCTTGCTTCTTGGAATATTCTACTCTTGTCAGGGTTACACGTGGAGGTTAATACCTCCCACAATTACCATAATATAAACACTCTCTCCTATCTAGGGAGGTATTGAAGGCAATGGTTTTGAGCACAGACATACCATTCAATCGATAGCATCATCATAGCCATACAAGCTATCTCAAGATTAGATCACGAGCACCATCATCACTATCAGTATCATCTGATAACATCAACTGCATCATCTCTCAAAGCCATACTCCATATGATTAATCAGGCATGATGTTGAATAATTCACTCACTCTGCAGAGTGATACAAGAACCATTCTTCTAATCCGGACATGTGTCCTAGAAGAATAACTATTCCAACAGATGTTGGAAGCCATGCCATGGGCTACAAGGACTATTCTTCTAATCCAGACATACATCCTAGAAGAATAAATGTCCTGGACCATTTTCCACTTGGAGAATGTATGTCCACCAACACACTGACTATCCATCTAGCTAATAATAATTTCCAACACTACTGATAGTATTCATGGAAATCAGAACAATTCCATTCAATAGAACACAACTGTGTCTATCCATAGTAGTACACAACTACTATCCAGTGGTACACAACCACACCAAGCAGCACACGACTACTTAATTGTTGACGCATAGTCACAACCAGTGGAACACATCCACCACAGTAGCATACATATACTTTCCAGAGACATACAATCTCTACAACAATCATATCATCTGATATCAACCTGCATAAAACAATATCATGATATAAATTGAGTCATCTGGGCCATTCTTCCACTCACATTTGTGAGATATGGAAGAGCATCTGCCCTTAGAAAGTAAAACATCAGCCATGGGCTATCTGGACTATTCATCTCAAGAACAAAAGAATAACTATCCATGATTTCTGATCTTGGACCATTCACTTAACTAGGCCATTCCTCTGACACTAATCATAGTGCAACTTGGAGAGAATGAGTCTGCCCTAGGGAATGTCTGTCCATGATTGTTGAACTTGGAACATTCATCTAACTTGACCATTCCTCTGGCACTAATCATAGTGTAACCTGGATAGAATGAGTCTTCCCTAGGGAATGACTATCTAGACCATTTCCTAATGGAAATGACTGTCCTGCACTGACCTCCAAAATAAACCATTCTTTGAAACTGCTCACAACTGTGAAATTTGAAAGAATGACTGCCCAACGAGGCAGACCATTCTACTTGACCACTAATCAGAGTGACTTCCAATAAGAATGATTGTCCTAGACCATTCCCCCACACTCCACAAGGGGAATCGTTGTCTATGGTACATAAAAAATCTATTGAACCATTTTCATTACGAAAATGACTATCCTATCTAGACCATTTTCCAAACTAGAAAATTCTTGTCCGTCAAAAATCTCAAACCACTTTCCAAACTGGAAAGGAACTTCTCATCCTGGACCATTTTTCGAACTAAAAAATGGTTGTCCATAAATCAGTAACACATTAGTGCTACTTCCCAACCTGGGAGAAATCTCTTCCTTTTTCAATAAGGAAGTCATCTTCACGAGCCCCAACTTGCTTATTAAGTACGCAATTTTTTCATCTTGGACATAGGATTTATCAAAATAGTTGTTATCTGCTCCTCTGTGGAGATATATTGGAGAACCACTTCTCTTTTCTAGACTTCATCATGGATAATATAATGCTTGATCTCAATGTACTTTGGTCTGTCATGAAAAACTGGTTTTCTCTGAAGGCTTCATATAGCTCTGATCATTACAATATATCATGGTCGAGTTCAACACTTCAGTTTCATGCTAGCTCATGACATCATGGAAAATCTCAAAATGAAACTGATGCAAGAGCATCGCTCCAAGCCAGCTACACACCAGCCAACCAGCACATCAAAGCACGTGTTTAATGGAGAGGAGAGGCGCAACCCTCTCACTTTCAAATTTCAAATTTGAATTTATTGTATTAAATAATTGTATGGATGGTAGAGCCAAAATCCATGCATGTGCACAGGCTTAGATAAAGGTTTCCTTAAATAGTTGTAAGTCTGAGATCTAGATCCAATTCATACTAGACAACCATTCAATGTAATTGAATGTAAATTAATTGAGAGTTGGTGAAGATGGAGGGAAGAGCTCGAGGAGCCCCCTTTTGTAAAAAGATCATTTTTGTATCTATAGGAGTTAGTTGGTAGAGTCGATAGAGTCTAAGGAAAGAGTAGAGAAGAAGAGAGAGATAGGAAAGGAGAGTCGAGACTCTGTTGCATTCCGAGCTCGAACACATTGTAATGAGAAATTGATGTTAATACAAATAGAGCAGTTTTTACTGCATGTTGTTGTTCATGTGTTTATGAATTCATGAATGAATGTATTTATGTGTGATGATATGCTATAGATGTATGTTAGTTTGTATTTGCAGGTTACAGACATAATTTGTTGTCTGTTGGGTTCTTTGATTCCAGGTCTGGTTCTTTGAGGCTTCATGCAAGAGGTTGCATGACAGAACGATGCGGGTTCTGTAAGCCAGTGCATCGAGTTCACTTCTGAATTCTACGAAATTTCAGACAGAGACGTACCAAGAGGGTGCACCAGAGGAAGTCTTAGACTCAGGGAGAAGCCTCAAGGTTGTTGAACACCTTGGAGGTGAAGACTGTGTAGAGAAAGGCACAGAGAAAACAGAATCACTGAGGGTTTTGTAGAAGCTCTACCAGGAGGGAATTGAGCGTGTGCAT
Organism: Picea engelmannii; assembly: GCA_009831015.1. Classification (NCBI taxonomy): domain Eukaryota; kingdom Viridiplantae; phylum Streptophyta; class Pinopsida; order Pinales; family Pinaceae; genus Picea; species Picea engelmannii. The sequence continues at coordinate 124,604 of ML817508.1, forward strand.
AGAGTGCACAGGAGGAACTCTATTTTGAGTTTAGGGAAGACAGAACTACTGAAGGTTCTGTAGAGCTCTGCCAAGAGGGCATTGATCAGTTGCATAGAGTGCACCAGGGAACTCTATTTTGAGTTCTAAGGAAAAGGGAAGTGTCAAGGAGAAGGCACTTACAGGGTTACTAAACACCCTACAGGCTCAGCAAGGAGTGCTTGAGCATAAGTTTCCAGAGGGCGCTTATATCCCTTCAAGGAGAGATTGGGATAGAGACACTTTGAGGTCAAAACCACATATAAGTTCAGGACGGATAGCACGGTTGTGTGCAGGGACCCTGTAAAGAGTGCAGAGGTCAAGAAACCTTTGATGTTTCAGAGTCGACAAATCTCAGGAGGGACAACGTCCTTAGAATACAGGTGGGATCCAAGGATACAGGCTTCGTAGCAAAGACAAAGACTGAAGCCTCTTTGGAACAAGAAATCTTCCAAGGGGAAGAAAGAAGCGTGAGCTCAGGAAAGAAAAACTGTCGTTGATTCGGGCACTGGAGAAAAGATCTGAACCGTTGAGTTTCATGTCCAGGAAACAGGAGGAGAGAGCACAGAAGAATAGATCAGGGCCGTCAGATCTAGCTTAGGGAGTCGATAGCCATCGGATCCAAGAGAAGGTGCACGAGGTTTAACCCTCATATATGCAAAGGGAAGGACTTGTCAAAGTCCCAAAAAGATCAGGACCGTCCATTGTTGAGAGGACGCATGGTAGAAATCTAGAATCCATCGGGGTTTTGGATACTGGGAGTTCAAGGAGAAGGAGTCATGAGACAAAAAGTCCCGACTCACGAAATCCCAAAATCATCGTGACCATCCACAAGGAGGACACGTGGCAAGCGGTCAAGGTTTTGGGGAAATCCCCGAAAGGAGCTTTCGGCATTTCAGCTACTGGGAGATACAAAGGGAAAGAGTCAGAACTCTTGACCCATGAAATACCAAAAGAACGTAAGCCAGCGGATCAGGGGAGGCTCATAGCCGTTGATCTCCCTTTGAAGTGGAATTTCAGCATTTCGAGGTTCATTATTTCGGCATTTCGGGACCCGAGAGTTCGAAGGGTCAAGAACTGTTGAAACTAGAATCACAAAATCTTGAAACGTGAAAACCCGAAAGCATTCAAAGGAATAGCATTGGGTCATGGGACAGGGTCACGTGGACAGGATCCAAGCGGGGAGCTTGTCACTTGCTAGCCCTTTTGGGGTTCGGCATTTTGTAGTTTCAGGGTTTGGCATTTCAGAAATCTTGAGGACAAGGAGTCGGGGAACTTTGAGTTGGAAACCCCCGAAGTCGCGAAACACAACGTATCTTTGGAGTGGGGCTACGGTCACACAATTCGACATTTTTGGGTTCGGCTTTTCAGCACTTCTGATGACAGGGAGCCGAGGATCTTGGTGGTGAAACATCCAAAGTCGTGAAACCCGAAATCCCTTTTCGGAAAAGGTCATGGTCATATATGGTGGTCGTGATGGAGGTGAAGACTCATGCCTGGTGCATTTCTTGTGCTGGTGGATTTTTCATGAAGGACCTGTGGATCGAATTCGTTGGGTTCCAGTGAGGGCCCAAAAGAACTAATTCGATTCTGCAGATTCGAAGGAGATCAATCCTATGCGGATCTTGGCCTGAGGGAAAGGGGGTCCATGTCAGTGTGGTATCAGATCCACTTTTGGTCTGTAGACTATAGGCAAAGGGAGGTAGAGTAGATAAAGAAAATACTCTGATACACATCAGTGTGGTATCAGAGCCTGATTTTTGTCTGTATATTTCAGGTAGAGGGAGCCAGAGGAAAAGGAAGATAGACTATTGAAGCTCTATGATGATTATTGTAAGGTGTGCAACAGTCAATAGACAGTCAGTTAGACTGTAAGAAAAGGCTGGAAGCACTCACGGTTGCAGAGTGACAGCAACAAGTTTGCCAAGAGGGCAGACAGGAACAGGAAAATGGTTGTTGAAGGCCATGGACACTGTGGAAAGAAGAACCACCAGTAGCAGAGTGAGGTTGAGAAGGACAAAGAACTCACAGAGATAAGAGTGAGGATGGAGGAGCTTGCATTTTGAAGGTAGCAGGATGCAAAATCGTGATGGGTATATGAATGGCCCATGAAAACGAAAGTGAAATGGCCAGTCAAGGAGTTATTGGCCCGAAGGTAGTGGAGGTTGTTGAAGGAATGGCTGAGGTATGTGGAAGACCTCAGGGTTGAAGAAGAATTGGTTCATGTGTGTGAACTAAAAGCTAGGATAAATATCAGTGATGATGAGGAGAAGAGATCACTAGAAGATCTCAGAGACTGCCAAGCAGACAGTGAGGAATTCCCAATTTTCCAGGTGGGCAGGGAAAAGAAGATGAGACTATTTGAAAGTATTGGGAGCTCAGAAGTGAGTTCATGTCAGCAAGGAGTGTTGATGGATATGGGATCAAGAGATCTCATAAATTTCCAAGTGGGCAAAGATGGACTTTCAAATTTCCAGGTGGGCAATAAAAAGAGATCAAGTGAAGGTCTCGTATATTGCCAGGAGGGTAGTGCTGAAAGTTCAAATTGCCAGGAGGGCAATGAGATGAGATCGCTGGAGGATCTCATAGACTGCCAGGAGGGCAGAGAGGAAATCCCATACTGCCAAGTGGGCAAGGGAGAGCAGATGAACTCAGAGGTAAGTTCATATCAGCAAGAGGAACTGACAAAGAAGGAAGGTCAGAAGAGCATTCTAATGATTGGAGGGATAAGAGTATCCATACCAAGCAGTCAAGTGGAGGTTGATGCACAGGATGAAGGTGTAGTAGAGGAGGAAGGATAGCCAATATAAATTGTCACGAAAGAAGAATTGGGGCAGACATCAGGAGATACCCTAGTAAAAGGAGAAGAAGATGAGCATTCAGAAGAATGGCTTAAAGATTTCAGCCAGGTAGTTGAAACAAAGACACCTGTAGCACTAAAGATGACAGCAGAAGAAGAGAATACAGATAAGATGATAACTCCATGGGAGATGGAGTTGGGTATGCTAGAGGATTGGTTGAACCATCCAGAACCAGTAGATGGATACCATGAGGAGACAATCATGCAGATGTTAGCAGAGGAGAATTCTGAGGAATTGCTTGAAAATTTCAGCCAAGGAGATGAACAGTTGGTGATGACTGTAATGTCGAGGCATGCATCAGAAGATGAAGGAAAATTCCAGTCTGAGGAGCAGCTGGAGGAAGCTAGAGCCGAACTAGCATAAGAAAATTTTTCAGAGAAGGAAGCTGAGCAACAGCTCAGTGATAGGATTGCATAATTGGAATCTGCAGCAGAGTGGCAACTCAATGCCACAAAAGAGGAAGAATATGGTATGGGAGATCTAGTTGATCTACCCATTTGTAGGGAAGAAGTGCAGTGGAGCAAGCTGCAAAAGGAGATCCAGCCATGGGAGCAGCTAGATGAGATAATTGAGGAGATTATAAGGCTGATGATCAGATCAGTAAAAGCGATCAGCAAAGAGAATCTAGACAGAGGAGAACCTACCATAGCAGCAGGGAAACAGAAGCAGTTAAGTGATGGAGCGAATGGACAACTCCAGAGAACTATTTGGGATCTAAGTGGATTTCAACAGCCATGTTGGGAAGCTCATGAGCAGGAGCTCATGAATGTTTCACAGCAGAGGAGTATGATGCAGGAGCATCACTCCAAGCTAGCTACATGCTAGCCAACCAACACATCAAAGCACATGTTTAATGGAGAGGAGAGGCGCAGCCCTCTCACTTTCAAATTTTAAATTTGAATTTATTGTATTAAATAATTGTAAGGTTGGTAGAGCCAAAAACCATGCATATGCGCAGGCTTAGATAAAGGTTTCCTTAAATAGTTGTAAGGATGAGATCTAGATTCAATTCGGACTAGACAGCCATTCAATGTAATTGAATGTAAATTAATTAAGAGTTGGTGAGGATGGAGGGAAGAGCTCGAGGAGCCCCCTTTTGTAAAAAGATCCTTTTTGTATCTGTAGGAGTTAGTCGGTAGAGTCGATAGAGTCTAAGGAAAGAGTAGAGAAGAAGAGAGAGATAGGAAATGAGAGCCAAGATTCTATTGTAGTCCGAGCTCGAACACATTGTAATTAGACATTGATGTTAATACAAACAGAGCAGTTTTTTCCACATGTTGTTGTTCATGTGTTTATGAATTCATGAATGAATGTCTTTATGTGTGATGATATGTTGTAGATGTATGTTAGTTTGCGTTTGCAGGTTACAGACAGAAGTCATTGTCTGTTGGGTTCTTTGATTCCAGGTCTAGTTCTTTGAGGCTTCATGCAAGAGGTTGCATGACAGAACATTGCGGTTTCTGTAAGCCAGTGCATTGAGTGCACTTATGAATTCTACG
>ML817508.1:129081-179612 GCA_009831015.1 Picea engelmannii
GGATGGGAAGTCCATCAGATGGACGTTAGGAATGCATTTCTTCATGGTGATCTCTCTGAGGAGATCTACATGGAGAAGCCCCAAGGATTTATGCAGGACTCATCTTTGGTCTGTCGACTAAAGAAGTCACTTTATGGCCTCAAGCAAGATCTTAGGACATGGTATGCCAAGATGGACTCCTACCTATTGTCATAGAACTTTGTACGTTGTAAATCAAACCCGAATGTATACATGCTCAGGACGACTGATTCACTTCTACTTTTAGTTCTATATGTCGAGGATTTGTTGATCACCGGTTGCTCGACTTCAGCGATTGCTGCAGTCAAGAGGATTCTTCATGATAGGTTTTTGATGACAGACATGGGTCCGCTACACTTATTCCTTGGACTTGATATCATTCAGGATGCATCAGGCATCAAACTGTCTCAATCCAAGTATGCACGAGATCTCCTTGAGAGATTTCACATGACAGACTGCAAGTCTACTCCGACTCCTTTCCTATCAAGAGTCACACTTGAGGATGGTGGGGAGACTCCACTGGTTTACAACACACTATACAGACAGCTAGTGGGGAGCTTGTTGTATCTCACACACTCTAGACCAAACCTCTCATATACAGTTGGCACAGTTTCCAGGTTCATGCAGGAGCTGCATGAGCTACATTGGAAAGCTGCAAAGCGTATCCTTCAATACGTACAGGGCACCATCACCTTTGGGATTCATTATGTAACAGACTCTACATTATATCTCATTGGGTTTACTGATTCCGACTGGGCTGGAGATAGCATTGATCGCAAGTCCACATATGGTTACTCACTTAGTCTTGGTTCTGGGCCTATCTGTTGGTCGAGCAAGAAGCAAGTTTCCATTGCTCTATCTTCAGCCGAGGCAAAGTATAGAGGGGTAGTTAACATAACCATTCAGGCTATGTGGCTACAACATTTTCTCACTGAATTGGGCATTCAGTTTCATCGGCCGATCGTCATCTAGTGTGACAACCAGAGCACTCTGAAGTTCTGCAGAGATCTAGTTCAAAGGCAGCGGATGAAGCACATCGATATCCACATGAACTACATTCGAGACTTGGTACATGAGGGGATCATTGACTTACAGTTATGTCCTTCAGCATAACAGACGGAAGACATTTTCACCAAGACCTTCATTGAGAAAAAATTCCATTCTCTGCGAGGTCATCTTGGAGTGAAGGACACAGTTTCTTAGCAACTGTAGTTCTTCTTTTTACATACATTGTACCTTGAGGAGGGGGTTTTCCCATGAGGTTTTCCCTCTTTCCTCACTTTATTTTCAGTGTATCTTTTGTACTTGGGTACCTAACATGGTCTCGTTGCCGGGACCCAATCTTTATTTTCACCATAGTGATGTTCAGGGGGGGTGTTGGAGTTACTTCACACACACCTAGGATTTATTTTTCTAAAGGTTTTTATTTGTTTATTATTCATTATCCAGTCTCCTATATTTTAGGAGAGAATATTCCACCTGGAGAATATTCTCTTTCAGTTCACACTTCAGTTTGACTAGTTGAGTTGAGTTTAGATGTTGCTTGGGATCATCACCATGAAACATTGGGATCATCACCATGATAATTCAACCTTTCCTTGGTATCATCACCAAAGTGGTGCATTAGCCTTGATTCCTTGAGTTAACTCCTCACTACTTTATGTTCAGTCAGTTAACTAAAGACTAGTTGACTAGTTAACTCAACTAGGTGGCAGTTCACTCCCATAACTACCTGAGAGACTAGAATAGGTGGAAGTTCACTCCCGTAACTATTGGTGTGTGTCCAGATCACTCTAGACCACCACTATGGTGATTTTATTCACCTCAAGTCAAAATCATTGAGTTATACAGAGTATATCATGTGTAAATTATTCATTATTCAAAACGGTTAATGAGAATTCTTTCTATTATTTCTCTCCTTCTTCATCCTTTTCCAATTATCTCTGCAAATGTGTGTATCACTGTTTAGCTAGATCTATTCTGTGTAGGTTCAACACATTTACATAAACAATATTTTCAGGCTAGTGGGTATTGCCAAAAATATCTTCTACCATGTCTTCAAAACGAAAATCACATGTAGATACATCACCCCCTGAATCCTCTTTCTCACTTCCTTCAGAATGATCACGAGGAAGAAAGATATGAGGGGAAATGCCAAGTAAATCAAGATTGTTTTATTTACAATATTCGTCCTCTAAGAGATTTTCATCAGATAAAACCTGATATTGCTCAAAATGAATCTCAAAAAGAGTATCATCAAAAGGAAAGGAATCTAATAAAGTTTCATGATCAGGGATAACATGATTAGATTCATAATATCTAGATTCATTACAAACCCCTAAATTCCTTGACAAAATATCACGATATACAAAATTATATTCTTGACCATTCAAGAAGAGGTAAGGGTTTGCATAGTAAGCCTGCTTAGATTCTATGAAAAATATACATGCGGATTGCGCATGAGGACTAATGAAAAAATCACATTGAGGAGAGTTAGGTGGAGAAGGAAAGTATGAAATGAATCTTGTAAAAATTGCTTCTCCCACCAAATTAGGATTCGGTGATATATACCTATACCAATTTCATGCTTGACAATGAAGAGTAAGAGAAAAAATATCAGAAGAAGTGTCATCATCTTGGACCCCAACAGATTGACAAAACTAAATAAACTTGTTGACATGATCGAGAGAACATTCCCATGGGTAACCTTCAAAAATAGGACAACCAACCATGGATAGACTAGTAATCAAATCTAAATCTGACTTATGCATGATGCACTATTGGTTGAAAGAAAGATGAGAATTAAATCAAAACTAGAGAAAAACTATTGAACGGTCCTCCCCAACATGGTCACCAAATAAATGTTGAGGAAAAGGTAAGATGAACCTCACTCCAACATTTTCAAATATTACTTGGCTAGGGTAATATAGTTGGTATTATCACCCGGGTTTATAGCCTTAGAAAAAATTATCAATTGATTCTCAAGTAATAATTACAAGGAACCAATGTTTCCTTTTTTATATAATTAAACTATGCAAAAGAAGAAAGTAAAAATATATATGTACTATGTTTTGAAAATTAAAGAAAAAATGAAATACAAATATGAAAGTAATATTAGATAATTCACATGTGAGATCAAAATCAACAAAGCAATTTTATTGATTTCATTCCAAGTTACAATCATAATCCTCCTTGAAAACCCCTGTGAGGGTAAGGACCAAGATCATATTTAGAGATCTTTGATGGGAACCATACAAAAAGACTCTGAAAATAAGAGAAGACTCAGACTAGAAATATGGATCATCTTAGCAACAAAAGTATCATTTACTAACTCTATAAAATATTCTCTATCAGTAATGAAAACTAATTCATAAACAAATCAGAATACACGAACTACCAAGATCAAATGATCAACCTTTCTAAAATCAGCTACTGAAATATGTATCTCCATATTTGAATCTTGCTACCTTCAATAATACCCTACTATCAAAAAAAGGGTTAAGACCCTATGATAACTCATAAGGAATGAAAGTAATTAATGTCACAAGTATAAGAGAAGACCTCTCTCAGAAATTTATTTCCTTGTTCGCTCTCCTTCTTTGTCCCTTCTTTTGATCGTATTTTATCTTTCTCAAAAGAAGTTGTGGTATTTTCAAACTACCTTTAGTTAATTCATAAATGACTTAATATTAGTTAGAGATAAATATTAAATAATCATAATAATAGATAAAGGGTAAACAAATAACAACTAATAGGTGGGACCCCTAATTCCTTTAAGTCCTTTTAAATTTTGATCTCCTTCTTGTCGCTTCATAATTTACTTAAATAATAAATCATGCTAGCTCATAAATATACACATAAGCAATCACTTTGAACAACCCCTTGTGTCTCCAAAAATTATCCATATATATATATCAAATAAATAAAATGTGTTTTCCACTACAAAAAGAAAATATTAATTAGTTTTCCAAAAATGAAGACATAGTATCATGTTGTCCAAAAGAATTCAAAACATAAATAAACTATCCACCATAGAAATGATCAAAAACCATATTTAGTGTGAGAAACAATCTTCTTTTTTTCATTTTTTGTTGTCTTTTCTGCTTTGTTTATTGAGTTGGCATTCTCAGAGTGTGGTTGATTGGATGCTTGAGGGTGAACTTCACTAAAGGATCAATAATTTTCATCAACTTGGAGAGTATGGAAAGTGAGTGACTGAGAGGAATCATTAAATGACCTAGAATGAGTTACAATTGTTTTTCCTTTGCTTGACTTAGGCTCAGGGATGATTATTTTGAGTCTCTTGCTTGCATGTGAAGATTGTATAGGGGATGTAATGTGGGAAACTTGTTGGGCATGTTGATTGAGTGGAAGCAGAGGTGGAAATGGTAAAGATAATGTGAGCTATCCATCATGATGGAATACAGGTTGGTGGACAACATCATGCCAGCCATCATTGATAGGTACCTCTGGATGGAGGGACACATGATCTGGAATATGGACATTAGAAAGAATTGGGAGAGGTTGTTAAGAAGGCCTTTATGTTCAAGGATGTGGATGAAACAATACTTGGCCTACTAAGTTAAAGAAACCAACTTGAAATAGATGATTCAATTCTTGAGGATCAACATGAAAATGTATGGATAATCTGGGTCTCTTGTTACTTCTCTACCAAAAATTATTGATGCCTTTACTTCTATCATGGCTCCCTCTGCTGAAGAAGTTGATTGTCTAAAAACAAGCTTAGATTAGTATATGAAACAAGAAAGACTAATCAACCATCAATTTAATTTTCCTAAAGATAAATTTAAAACATTGGCTCTTATCATTCCACACACAAGCATGCATGCAATCAATCTATTTCTCTCCATGTATTAATAATAATTTATTTGTTGACTTCATTCCACAACTATCATTGTTTAGAAAAGGGGAATTCAATGATATATGGGATATGATTGGGTTTGTAATGAATGTAAAGTGAAATGCATGAAAAGGAAACAATGGGTATTGGTCTAAACACACTCATTTATTAACCAAAAATCAACTTTAATAATCATATCATAACCCTCTTTTAATTGTAGATATCATCAATATTGTTCACTATTTTTATTTGAAATCTGCCTGTTATCAACCTTCCCAAATTAGAGATATTTTGTACAATAGAACATGGGAATAATAAAATGATTTCAAGAAAAAATGAGGGGATTTATAATTTGTGTAAAGTGAAATCATGGACGAAAAATGAAAATGATGAATGCTCTTTCTATAGACAACTTGTCATTCCATCAACTATAAACCAATGTGAACAAATTAAAGTGCCCATCAAAATATATTAACAAATATTTCAGAGAATTACATTTAATAAATTCCAGTATGAAAGATCCATGTCTTTAATTCTTTCAAGGTATATTCGTTCAAGTTATATTAATCAAACTAAGAATGATGGAGAGTTTGATCATTTTTCATATATAAAACTGATAGAACTAAGTACCATTCCTATGTTTCTTCACATATCATAACCATTTGAATATTCATATAATCAATTGTCAAAACCAGAGTGCAATTCAAGTAGGATTTCATATAAGAATACTGGTAAATTTTCTGAGTTGTCATCAACATGCCATAACCATAAATAACCCAAGAATACAATGTTGGACTATGCATAGGATCATCACTATCCATTATAATTTCCATATAACACTTCTAACTCAATTATGTGCAAAAAACAAATTCATTTGCAGAAATTACTTCTTAATAAGCAGGCCCAAATGAAACGAATTAGAGGGTTTCAAATCCATGCCTTTGGGAATAAATAAAATTTTCTCAAACCATTTTTTAATTCATGAACATGAGTAGGTCGAGACACAAGGGTGGATGCAAGTCCTACATTTTGATCCCCTTTAAAAATACAAGAACCGTAACTCAACCCATACCAAGATAGCAAGCCAAAAAAACCCATACGAGCAAGAGGTGAGTCAAATCGAAACAATTTCAAAATTTATCCATATGTCCAGCACAAGTGACAGTAAATCCAAGAGATATCTATATAACACAATGTTCCTTAACTTTTGTTCAAATTTTCCTTTTGAACTGAAGATATAAGCATTCGAAATGCAAACCCTGAACTTTTCCTTTTTATTTGTTTTAAAATCCATACCCAATATAAAAAACCACAGAGTGCGATATTGGGTTACAAGCCATGAAATAATATGAAGGTAAAGATGATAATGCACTTCAAATATGATACTTCATTCTCACATTCATTCATAATCTTTCTAAAACCAAATTTTATTAACATGCTTTCCATGCAAAACCTAGGTCGAAAATACCACCGGTATTCGAAACCCAAAAGTATTTACTTGTTACTAATCAAAGGCATGTGATAATTGGATTTTGCATCCATTCAAAGTCATTCACCAAATTTTAAATTTCCATAGGCAACACAAAGTCACACTTAAAACACACATACAATATGCAAACAAAATAGAGCCAACATCTAAAATTATCGAAGTAGAGTAAAACATTGATGCTAGAAGAGTCCAAAGTGCTCATGTATGTCAAAGTCGTTTAAATAACCACAAGAGGGACAACCAAGGATCATTATCCAACCACCAACACAATTTTAAAACTCAAAACCCTTGACTAACAGCAGTAGAGTATTTCCAAACAAATGACAATGAGAAAATGTGGTATACCTTAGAAGGGAAAACCAATGGAGATTGCAATAGCTATCATTTACTTCATGTCGCCTCCACAATCAAATGGTTGAAGCCCAAAAAGTTACCAAATATTCCACAATAATCATCAACCAATTATATTTTACATGGTGGACATCATTCAAATGTCATCTTAGACTCAAAATTCAATCTAGGTACCATACAATCCATACATTCAAATCTTGTCAACTCGTATTTATATCATCTCCAACAACCATATTTATACCATATTCACAAAAAAAAACAAATTTCCAATGTTTATTTATCCACGATATCAACCATACGACCAAGCATTGAATCACATGCTAGCATTATCATATGCAAACCTTACCACAAGATGATTCATATGTAACAAATTTGTATAGTATTGAACCTTCACAATGATAACCAACATTTCTATATGGTATATGTGTATAGAGTATAACTTAACCAAACTTTTTAATATGTCACAAGCTTAAAAAAACAAAAAAATCCAAACCCTTGTGATGTGGCTAACATATCGTTTATGTGATGGAACTTTTCCTTGTTTTCTTCCTCATGCAATGATGATTTTCTTGGTGCAATGAAGCACGTTAGAGAAATCGTTTATACATATAACACCAAAGAGCAATTATGTAATAATTCCAGTCAATTTTTGTGAACTGCAAATTGCTTTTTAAGGAGTGAAATCAACCTAATGTGTTTCTCTTTAAGGGGTCCCACCTACTAGTTATATAGTATAATAGATAAACTATATATAGTATGTGCATTGAAATCCTTTGCAGGAATAATTCAATTGCTCTTTTTTGCGTCAACACACAATATCTAGTCAACAATATTGGATTAGAATTTCATGATCATCACAACCCATATCCATTAGGATGGGTAAATAAGTATTTATATATCATGGCCACTAAACAATGTAAGATCAAATTTTCTATAAGTGAAAACTATATTGATGAAGTGGAGGTAGATGTAGTACAACTTGATGTGTATGGTGTAGTATTTTTAAGCCACTGCATGAATATAAATGATACAATCTTCTTGAGGAGAGAAAACTGGTACCACTTGATTAAGGATGGGAAGTCTTTCAGCATTAATGCACACAAAGGTAAATCCAAGATCTCTTTGGTAAATTATAGCCAAGCTAATAAATTGATTATTTATAGTGGGAAGTTTGTATTTATTTTCTTAAGAGAGAATCAACCATGTGATGAATTGGTAAAAGTGAAGGCATCTCTAGAGGGATGTACTAAAGAGAAACAATTCTAATTGGAGGAGTTTTTGTAGGAATAAAAAGAATATTTTTAGGATCCTAAAGGGTTACCACCTAAGAGGTAAGTGGAGCATGAGATATAATTGTTTCCTAACTCCCCATTGGAAAATATTGGGTTGTATATATAGTCCATCCTAGAAGAAGATAAAGTGAAGAAACAATTGTAGTATTTACTAGAGAAGGGAATAATTTGACTAAGAACCTCACCTTATGGATCATGTATCATCATAGTAATCAAGAAGGATGGGACTTGATAAATGTATCGACTACAAAGATTTAACAAGATCACCCTCAAGAATCATTAACCTCAACACAAGATCAATTATTTGTTATATTGATTGTATCTTTCCAAGTACTTCACCAGTTTGGATCTCAAATCGAGATACCACCAGGTAAAAATTAAGAAGAAAACACCTAGAAGACCACCTTCAAGAAAAGGCAAGGTCTATATGATTGGATGGTAATGCCTTTAGATTTATGTAATTCACCAACTACATTTATGGATATAATGAATGATGTATTGCGTCCCTTTCTAGATTTATTTTTGATAATGTACTTAGATGATATATTGGTTTATATCTCTACCTGTAAAGAGCATATATTACATCTCATATAGGTGTTAGGGACTATGAAAAATCATCAGTTATTGGATAAACTTAATAAATATGAGTTTTATCAAAAGTCATCAGTGTATTTTGGGTATGTGATTGGTGGCAGGGAACTCAATATAGATCCTTTGAATATGGAGGTGATCCTCAAGTGGTGAATTCCTACTAATGTCACTCTAAAGTTAGGAGCTTTGTTGTGGTAGCATAGTACCTACAAAATTTTATAGCATCCTTTTCATCTATAGTTGTGTCATTTCATGCCATAATAACCAGTGGTATGAGTTTCCAATGGGGGAACAATAAACATAAATATTTCGATGAGATTAGATGAAACAAAACATTAGTCAAGCACCGGAACTTGCATTGCCTAATTTGTAAAATCCTTTCAAATTGGAGATAGATGAAAGTGGATATGTTATGGGATTGGTATTGATGCAGGAAGGTAATCCAATATGATATAATTCTAAAAAATTTCATGGTGGATTCCTGAAATATACTACATAGAGTAAGGAACTATACACCCTATTTCAAGTTGTTAAGAAGTAGAAGCACTATATAATTAGAAAGGAAACAATTATCCATATTGATCATCAACCACTGCATTATTTGTAGGACCAAAATAAGGTTCAACAAACCAGACACTACAAGTGGATGGAGTTTTGTTGCAATTTCATCTAGTCATTAAATATAAGAAGGGTAGCACTAATTTGTTGGTGGACAAGATTTCAAGGTCACCCACATCCAAAATTATAGTTTTGGGAACTCTTATTCACATGGAACCTTTTGTTAGAAATAATAGGTGTACTCATTTAACCATAGACAATATAGCAATATTGTCACCCAACAATAGGTTGAATCCACCCTCAAGCACCTTAACCTTGACAGAGAATAATTCTGGAAGAAAACCCTAGGCCTAATAGCCAATCAAGGTAGCGTATCACTCTCTAGAGTTATAATACCAAGAATAAATTCCAAACCATAACCAAGAGAGAGTCCAAGACTGAAACTAAAAATACAAGTTGCGGTAGTTGCAGCTGCAACTACTCTCCAGGCTTGTGCACAACTAAATTTATGCAGTTGTGGGTTGTGTGTGTCCAAATGAGCTTTGGAATCCTGTATTTATACTACTCCTCCTTAGTTGTCTAGGCCAACTTCTCATTTTGGAGGCTAAAAAATCAATATTAAATATTTCCTTTAGCCGACTTGTCTTCTAGGGTTATGTCCAATGCTTTAGGGTTTCTTCTTGCTTCTTGGAATATTCTACTCTTGTCAGGGTTACACGTGGAGGTTAATACCTCCCACAATTACCATAATATAAACACTCTCTCCTATCTAGGGAGGTATTGAAGGCAATGGTTTTGAGCACAGACATACCATTCAATCGATAGCATCATCATAGCCATACAAGCTATCTCAAGATTAGATCACGAGCACCATCATCACTATCAGTATCATCTGATAACATCAACTGCATCATCTCTCAAAGCCATACTCCATATGATTAATCAGGCATGATGTTGAATAATTCACTCACTCTGCAGAGTGATACAAGAACCATTCTTCTAATCCGGACATGTGTCCTAGAAGAATAACTATTCCAACAGATGTTGGAAGCCATGCCATGGGCTACAAGGACTATTCTTCTAATCCAGACATACATCCTAGAAGAATAAATGTCCTGGACCATTTTCCACTTGGAGAATGTATGTCCACCAACACACTGACTATCCATCTAGCTAATAATAATTTCCAACACTACTGATAGTATTCATGGAAATCAGAACAATTCCATTCAATAGAACACAACTGTGTCTATCCATAGTAGTACACAACTACTATCCAGTGGTACACAACCACACCAAGCAGCACACGACTACTTAATTGTTGACGCATAGTCACAACCAGTGGAACACATCCACCACAGTAGCATACATATACTTTCCAGAGACATACAATCTCTACAACAATCATATCATCTGATATCAACCTGCATAAAACAATATCATGATATAAATTGAGTCATCTGGGCCATTCTTCCACTCACATTTGTGAGATATGGAAGAGCATCTGCCCTTAGAAAGTAAAACATCAGCCATGGGCTATCTGGACTATTCATCTCAAGAACAAAAGAATAACTATCCATGATTTCTGATCTTGGACCATTCACTTAACTAGGCCATTCCTCTGACACTAATCATAGTGCAACTTGGAGAGAATGAGTCTGCCCTAGGGAATGTCTGTCCATGATTGTTGAACTTGGAACATTCATCTAACTTGACCATTCCTCTGGCACTAATCATAGTGTAACCTGGATAGAATGAGTCTTCCCTAGGGAATGACTATCTAGACCATTTCCTAATGGAAATGACTGTCCTGCACTGACCTCCAAAATAAACCATTCTTTGAAACTGCTCACAACTGTGAAATTTGAAAGAATGACTGCCCAACGAGGCAGACCATTCTACTTGACCACTAATCAGAGTGACTTCCAATAAGAATGATTGTCCTAGACCATTCCCCCACACTCCACAAGGGGAATCGTTGTCTATGGTACATAAAAAATCTATTGAACCATTTTCATTACGAAAATGACTATCCTATCTAGACCATTTTCCAAACTAGAAAATTCTTGTCCGTCAAAAATCTCAAACCACTTTCCAAACTGGAAAGGAACTTCTCATCCTGGACCATTTTTCGAACTAAAAAATGGTTGTCCATAAATCAGTAACACATTAGTGCTACTTCCCAACCTGGGAGAAATCTCTTCCTTTTTCAATAAGGAAGTCATCTTCACGAGCCCCAACTTGCTTATTAAGTACGCAATTTTTTCATCTTGGACATAGGATTTATCAAAATAGTTGTTATCTGCTCCTCTGTGGAGATATATTGGAGAACCACTTCTCTTTTCTAGACTTCATCATGGATAATATAATGCTTGATCTCAATGTACTTTGGTCTGTCATGAAAAACTGGTTTTCTCTGAAGGCTTCATATAGCTCTGATCATTACAATATATCATGGTCGAGTTCAACACTTCAGTTTCATGCTAGCTCATGACATCATGGAAAATCTCAAAATGAAACTGATGCAAGAGCATCGCTCCAAGCCAGCTACACACCAGCCAACCAGCACATCAAAGCACGTGTTTAATGGAGAGGAGAGGCGCAACCCTCTCACTTTCAAATTTCAAATTTGAATTTATTGTATTAAATAATTGTATGGATGGTAGAGCCAAAATCCATGCATGTGCACAGGCTTAGATAAAGGTTTCCTTAAATAGTTGTAAGTCTGAGATCTAGATCCAATTCATACTAGACAACCATTCAATGTAATTGAATGTAAATTAATTGAGAGTTGGTGAAGATGGAGGGAAGAGCTCGAGGAGCCCCCTTTTGTAAAAAGATCATTTTTGTATCTATAGGAGTTAGTTGGTAGAGTCGATAGAGTCTAAGGAAAGAGTAGAGAAGAAGAGAGAGATAGGAAAGGAGAGTCGAGACTCTGTTGCATTCCGAGCTCGAACACATTGTAATGAGAAATTGATGTTAATACAAATAGAGCAGTTTTTACTGCATGTTGTTGTTCATGTGTTTATGAATTCATGAATGAATGTATTTATGTGTGATGATATGCTATAGATGTATGTTAGTTTGTATTTGCAGGTTACAGACATAATTTGTTGTCTGTTGGGTTCTTTGATTCCAGGTCTGGTTCTTTGAGGCTTCATGCAAGAGGTTGCATGACAGAACGATGCGGGTTCTGTAAGCCAGTGCATCGAGTTCACTTCTGAATTCTACGAAATTTCAGACAGAGACGTACCAAGAGGGTGCACCAGAGGAAGTCTTAGACTCAGGGAGAAGCCTCAAGGTTGTTGAACACCTTGGAGGTGAAGACTGTGTAGAGAAAGGCACAGAGAAAACAGAATCACTGAGGGTTTTGTAGAAGCTCTACCAGGAGGGAATTGAGCGTGTGCATAGAGTGCACAGGAGGAACTCTATTTTGAGTTTAGGGAAGACAGAACTACTGAAGGTTCTGTAGAGCTCTGCCAAGAGGGCATTGATCAGTTGCATAGAGTGCACCAGGGAACTCTATTTTGAGTTCTAAGGAAAAGGGAAGTGTCAAGGAGAAGGCACTTACAGGGTTACTAAACACCCTACAGGCTCAGCAAGGAGTGCTTGAGCATAAGTTTCCAGAGGGCGCTTATATCCCTTCAAGGAGAGATTGGGATAGAGACACTTTGAGGTCAAAACCACATATAAGTTCAGGACGGATAGCACGGTTGTGTGCAGGGACCCTGTAAAGAGTGCAGAGGTCAAGAAACCTTTGATGTTTCAGAGTCGACAAATCTCAGGAGGGACAACGTCCTTAGAATACAGGTGGGATCCAAGGATACAGGCTTCGTAGCAAAGACAAAGACTGAAGCCTCTTTGGAACAAGAAATCTTCCAAGGGGAAGAAAGAAGCGTGAGCTCAGGAAAGAAAAACTGTCGTTGATTCGGGCACTGGAGAAAAGATCTGAACCGTTGAGTTTCATGTCCAGGAAACAGGAGGAGAGAGCACAGAAGAATAGATCAGGGCCGTCAGATCTAGCTTAGGGAGTCGATAGCCATCGGATCCAAGAGAAGGTGCACGAGGTTTAACCCTCATATATGCAAAGGGAAGGACTTGTCAAAGTCCCAAAAAGATCAGGACCGTCCATTGTTGAGAGGACGCATGGTAGAAATCTAGAATCCATCGGGGTTTTGGATACTGGGAGTTCAAGGAGAAGGAGTCATGAGACAAAAAGTCCCGACTCACGAAATCCCAAAATCATCGTGACCATCCACAAGGAGGACACGTGGCAAGCGGTCAAGGTTTTGGGG
Organism: Picea engelmannii; assembly: GCA_009831015.1. Taxonomy (NCBI): domain Eukaryota; kingdom Viridiplantae; phylum Streptophyta; class Pinopsida; order Pinales; family Pinaceae; genus Picea; species Picea engelmannii. Next base: position 142,537 of record ML817508.1, read on the forward strand.
AAATCCCCGAAAGGAGCTTTCGGCATTTCAGCTACTGGGAGATACAAAGGGAAAGAGTCAGAACTCTTGACCCATGAAATACCAAAAGAACGTAAGCCAGCGGATCAGGGGAGGCTCATAGCCGTTGATCTCCCTTTGAAGTGGAATTTCAGCATTTCGAGGTTCATTATTTCGGCATTTCGGGACCCGAGAGTTCGAAGGGTCAAGAACTGTTGAAACTAGAATCACAAAATCTTGAAACGTGAAAACCCGAAAGCATTCAAAGGAATAGCATTGGGTCATGGGACAGGGTCACGTGGACAGGATCCAAGCGGGGAGCTTGTCACTTGCTAGCCCTTTTGGGGTTCGGCATTTTGTAGTTTCAGGGTTTGGCATTTCAGAAATCTTGAGGACAAGGAGTCGGGGAACTTTGAGTTGGAAACCCCCGAAGTCGCGAAACACAACGTATCTTTGGAGTGGGGCTACGGTCACACAATTCGACATTTTTGGGTTCGGCTTTTCAGCACTTCTGATGACAGGGAGCCGAGGATCTTGGTGGTGAAACATCCAAAGTCGTGAAACCCGAAATCCCTTTTCGGAAAAGGTCATGGTCATATATGGTGGTCGTGATGGAGGTGAAGACTCATGCCTGGTGCATTTCTTGTGCTGGTGGATTTTTCATGAAGGACCTGTGGATCGAATTCGTTGGGTTCCAGTGAGGGCCCAAAAGAACTAATTCGATTCTGCAGATTCGAAGGAGATCAATCCTATGCGGATCTTGGCCTGAGGGAAAGGGGGTCCATGTCAGTGTGGTATCAGATCCACTTTTGGTCTGTAGACTATAGGCAAAGGGAGGTAGAGTAGATAAAGAAAATACTCTGATACACATCAGTGTGGTATCAGAGCCTGATTTTTGTCTGTATATTTCAGGTAGAGGGAGCCAGAGGAAAAGGAAGATAGACTATTGAAGCTCTATGATGATTATTGTAAGGTGTGCAACAGTCAATAGACAGTCAGTTAGACTGTAAGAAAAGGCTGGAAGCACTCACGGTTGCAGAGTGACAGCAACAAGTTTGCCAAGAGGGCAGACAGGAACAGGAAAATGGTTGTTGAAGGCCATGGACACTGTGGAAAGAAGAACCACCAGTAGCAGAGTGAGGTTGAGAAGGACAAAGAACTCACAGAGATAAGAGTGAGGATGGAGGAGCTTGCATTTTGAAGGTAGCAGGATGCAAAATCGTGATGGGTATATGAATGGCCCATGAAAACGAAAGTGAAATGGCCAGTCAAGGAGTTATTGGCCCGAAGGTAGTGGAGGTTGTTGAAGGAATGGCTGAGGTATGTGGAAGACCTCAGGGTTGAAGAAGAATTGGTTCATGTGTGTGAACTAAAAGCTAGGATAAATATCAGTGATGATGAGGAGAAGAGATCACTAGAAGATCTCAGAGACTGCCAAGCAGACAGTGAGGAATTCCCAATTTTCCAGGTGGGCAGGGAAAAGAAGATGAGACTATTTGAAAGTATTGGGAGCTCAGAAGTGAGTTCATGTCAGCAAGGAGTGTTGATGGATATGGGATCAAGAGATCTCATAAATTTCCAAGTGGGCAAAGATGGACTTTCAAATTTCCAGGTGGGCAATAAAAAGAGATCAAGTGAAGGTCTCGTATATTGCCAGGAGGGTAGTGCTGAAAGTTCAAATTGCCAGGAGGGCAATGAGATGAGATCGCTGGAGGATCTCATAGACTGCCAGGAGGGCAGAGAGGAAATCCCATACTGCCAAGTGGGCAAGGGAGAGCAGATGAACTCAGAGGTAAGTTCATATCAGCAAGAGGAACTGACAAAGAAGGAAGGTCAGAAGAGCATTCTAATGATTGGAGGGATAAGAGTATCCATACCAAGCAGTCAAGTGGAGGTTGATGCACAGGATGAAGGTGTAGTAGAGGAGGAAGGATAGCCAATATAAATTGTCACGAAAGAAGAATTGGGGCAGACATCAGGAGATACCCTAGTAAAAGGAGAAGAAGATGAGCATTCAGAAGAATGGCTTAAAGATTTCAGCCAGGTAGTTGAAACAAAGACACCTGTAGCACTAAAGATGACAGCAGAAGAAGAGAATACAGATAAGATGATAACTCCATGGGAGATGGAGTTGGGTATGCTAGAGGATTGGTTGAACCATCCAGAACCAGTAGATGGATACCATGAGGAGACAATCATGCAGATGTTAGCAGAGGAGAATTCTGAGGAATTGCTTGAAAATTTCAGCCAAGGAGATGAACAGTTGGTGATGACTGTAATGTCGAGGCATGCATCAGAAGATGAAGGAAAATTCCAGTCTGAGGAGCAGCTGGAGGAAGCTAGAGCCGAACTAGCATAAGAAAATTTTTCAGAGAAGGAAGCTGAGCAACAGCTCAGTGATAGGATTGCATAATTGGAATCTGCAGCAGAGTGGCAACTCAATGCCACAAAAGAGGAAGAATATGGTATGGGAGATCTAGTTGATCTACCCATTTGTAGGGAAGAAGTGCAGTGGAGCAAGCTGCAAAAGGAGATCCAGCCATGGGAGCAGCTAGATGAGATAATTGAGGAGATTATAAGGCTGATGATCAGATCAGTAAAAGCGATCAGCAAAGAGAATCTAGACAGAGGAGAACCTACCATAGCAGCAGGGAAACAGAAGCAGTTAAGTGATGGAGCGAATGGACAACTCCAGAGAACTATTTGGGATCTAAGTGGATTTCAACAGCCATGTTGGGAAGCTCATGAGCAGGAGCTCATGAATGTTTCACAGCAGAGGAGTATGATGCAGGAGCATCACTCCAAGCTAGCTACATGCTAGCCAACCAACACATCAAAGCACATGTTTAATGGAGAGGAGAGGCGCAGCCCTCTCACTTTCAAATTTTAAATTTGAATTTATTGTATTAAATAATTGTAAGGTTGGTAGAGCCAAAAACCATGCATATGCGCAGGCTTAGATAAAGGTTTCCTTAAATAGTTGTAAGGATGAGATCTAGATTCAATTCGGACTAGACAGCCATTCAATGTAATTGAATGTAAATTAATTAAGAGTTGGTGAGGATGGAGGGAAGAGCTCGAGGAGCCCCCTTTTGTAAAAAGATCCTTTTTGTATCTGTAGGAGTTAGTCGGTAGAGTCGATAGAGTCTAAGGAAAGAGTAGAGAAGAAGAGAGAGATAGGAAATGAGAGCCAAGATTCTATTGTAGTCCGAGCTCGAACACATTGTAATTAGACATTGATGTTAATACAAACAGAGCAGTTTTTTCCACATGTTGTTGTTCATGTGTTTATGAATTCATGAATGAATGTCTTTATGTGTGATGATATGTTGTAGATGTATGTTAGTTTGCGTTTGCAGGTTACAGACAGAAGTCATTGTCTGTTGGGTTCTTTGATTCCAGGTCTAGTTCTTTGAGGCTTCATGCAAGAGGTTGCATGACAGAACATTGCGGTTTCTGTAAGCCAGTGCATTGAGTGCACTTATGAATTCTACGTAATTTCAGACAGAGACGTACCAGGAAGGTGCACCAGAGGAAGTCTTTGACTCAGGGAGAAGCCTCAAGGTTGTTGAACACCTTGGAGGTGAATACTGTGTAGAGAAAGGCATAGAGAAAATAGAATCACTGAGGGTTTTGTAGAAGCTCTGCCAGGAGGGCATTAAGCATGTGCATAGAGTGCACAGGAGGAACTCTATTTGAGAGATGGCGAGGATGGAGGGAAGAGATCGAGGAGCCCCCTTTTTTAAAAAGATCCTTTTTTTATCTGTAGGAGTTAGTCGGTAGAGTCGATAGAGTCTGAGGAAAGAGAAGAGAAGAAGAGAGAGATAGGAAAGGAGAGCCAAGACTCTATTGCAGTTTGAGCTTGAACACATTGTAATTAGACATTGATGTTAATACAAACAGAGCAGTTTTTCCTGCATGTTGTTGTTCATGTGTTTATGAATTCATGAATGAATGTCTTTATGAATTCATGAATGAATGTCTTTATGTGTTATGATATGTTGTAGATGTATGTTAGTTTGTGTTTGTAGGTTACAGACAGAAGTCGTTGTCTGTTGGGTTCTTTGATTCCAGGTCTGGTTCTTTGAGGCTTCATGCAAGAGGTTGCATGACAGAATGCTGTAGGTTCTATAAGCCAGTGCATCGAGTGCACTTCTGGATTCTGTGGAATTTCAGATAGAGACATACTAGGAGGGTGCACCAGAGGAATTCTTAGACTCAGGGAGAAGCCTCAAGGTTATTGAACACCTTGGGGGTGAAGACTATGTAGAGAAAGGCATAGAGAAAACAGAATCACTGAGGGTTCTGTAGAAGCTCTGTCAGGAGTGCATTGAGCATGTGCATAAAGTGCACAGGAGGAACTCTATTTCGAGTTCAGGGAAGACAGAACTACTAAAGGTTCTATAGAGCTCTTCCAAGAGGGCATTGAGAAGTTGCATAGAGTGCACCAGGGAACTCTATTTTGAGTTCTAAGGAAAAGGGAAGTGTCAAGGAGAAGACACTATAGGGTTACTAAACACCTTGCAGGCTCAGCAAGGAGTGCTTGAGCATAAGTTGCCGGAGGGAGCTTACATCCCTTCAAGGAGAGATTGGGACAGAGACACTTTGAGGTCAAAGCCACAGATAAGTTTAGGACGGATAGAACAGTTGTGTGCAGGGACCCTGTAAGGAGTGCAAAGGTCAAGAAACCTTTGAGGTTTTAGAGTCGACAAATATTAGGAGGGACGGCGTCCTTAGAATACAAGAGGGAGCTGAGGATACAGGCTTCCCAACAAATACGAAGGCTGAAGCCTCTTTGGAACAAAAAATCTTCCAAGGGGAAGAAAGAAGTGTGAGCTCAGGAGAGCACAATTGCCATTGATTCAGGCACTGGATAAAAGATATGGACCATTAAGTTTCGTGTCTAGGTAGCAGGAGGAGAGAGCACAAAAGAACATATCTGGGTTGTTAGATCTAGAGCAGGGAGCCGATAGCCATTGGATCCAGGAGAAGGTGCATGAGGTTTAACCCTCGTATATGCAAAGGGAAGGACTTGTCAAAGTCCCGAAAAGATAAGGATTGTCCATCGTTGAGAGGATGCGTGGTAGAAATCCAAAAGCCATCGTGGTTTCGAATACCGGGAGTTCAAGGAGAAGGAGTCATGAGACAAAAAGTCCCGACTCACGAAATCTCGAAAGCATCGTGACCATCCACAAGGAGGACACGTGGCAATCGGTCAAGGTTTTGGGGAAATCCATGAAAGGAGCTTTCGGCATTTCGGCTACTGGGAGATACAAAGGGAAAGAGTCGGAACTCTTGACCCACGAAATCCTGAAAGAATGTAAGTCGTCGAATCAGGGGAGGCTCACAGTCATTGGTCTCCCTTTGAAGTGGAATTTCAGCATTTCGAGGTTCGGTATTTCGGCATTCCGGGACCCAGGAGTTCGAAGGGTCAAGAACTATTGCAACCGGAATCACGAAATCCTGAAATGTGAAAACCTGAAAGCATTCGAAGGAATAGCACTGGGTCACGAGACAGGGTCACATGGACAAGATCCAAGAGGGGAGATTGTCACTCGCCAACCCTTTTGGGGTTCGGCATTTCAGAGTTTCAGGGTTCAACATTTCAGAAATCCCAAGGACAAGGAGCCGGGGGACTTTGAGTTGGAAACCCCTGAAGTCGTGAAACATGACGTATCTTTGGAGTGGGGCTGCAGTCACACAATTCGGCATTTTAGGTTTCGGCTTTTCGACACTTTTGATGACAGGGAGCCGGGGATCTTGGTGTTGAAACCCCTAAAGTCGTGAAACCTGAAATCCCTTTTCAGAAAAGGTCGTGGTCATATCTGGTGGTTGTGATGGAGGTGAAGACTCATGCCTGGTGCATTTCTTATGCCGGTTGAGTTTTCGTGAAGGACCTGTGGATCAAATTCGTGGGTTTCCAATGAGGGCCCGAAAGAACTAATTTGGTTCTGTGGATTCGAAGGAGATCGATCCTGTGTGGATCTCTGCCCGAGGGCAAGGGGGTCCACATCAGAAACATATTCAAGTGTCACTTCTTCTTTCATTGTGAGAGTTTTCCATGGATTATCAATCCATCGTCTCATACTTTTGAGTAACTATTATGATACACTATCTCTATCATAGAATTTTTTCACCACGCTTCTATTGTATATGAGATACTCTGCATCAAGTTGTTTGAATCCATACAATCTCTTCTTATATCTTCCTACATGGGTCTCTCTCTGTTATAAGCTTCTTTCTCACTTTCTTTATTTGGGAAGAACAATCTTTTACATGTAAATTCCAGTCCATGGATACTGGTGAGTTGTCATTATAGTTTTTCCCTCCTTCTAGAAGAGCCTATGAATCTCGAAATGCTTCCATTCACAAGTATTTTTCACATTTTCTTTCATACAATGTTCTTTATCATAAATTCCATTTATTCTTCTTGATTGCTTCTAGTGGGTTCAAAACAAGTTGTTAGTCTTGTGATTCTCAGTATAATAACTGGTTGTTCTGTATTTTTCTTTCTTTCTTGGAATCTTCATGTTCTTCCTCATGTTTCTCTTTAGCTCTTGGGTCCATAGAGTCTTCTATAGATTCCATTCTTTGAAGATTCCAACTTATTCCTTTCATCATAGGATTATGGATGTACATGGACAAACAAGGATACTTTAAGGCTTCTTTTCGAAGAAGACTTATTCCAAAGTCAAATTGAACACGTGTTTCTTTTCATGGTTGCTACTTTCAATGGGAATATGGATAGATACTTCATAATCCTCAATGGATCATATTATTTAGGATGATATCCCTCCTAATCCTTGCTTCATGCATGAATGAATGCTCTTATTTTTGGAATTCTATAATCATCTCTCTCCATCTAAGATAGTCCATGCTTCCGTCTGCATTCTTATTGCCTTATGCAAGGTGTCACAAGTCTTTTTCTAATTTCCTCTGTTTTGACTTCTTCTGGGTCTCTTCAGTTTTGATTATGATTTTGGCTTATCTGTCAGTTGTTACTTATATAATAGCTTCCACAGGAATTGTTACCAAATATTGTCAACATACTTCATCTTTTCATGTGTATTTCTTGACTTGTAGTCATCGTAATAGCACTCCTTATCCTTTTATTATTGCATAGGCATTGTTTCCCTTGAACATATTTTCTTCTAAGAAATATATATACATGATATGTACAATAACTATGTAAACATGATATATACAAGAGGTTTGAAGAATATTGTTACCTTGTATTAGAACAAGAAGTTTGTTTGATCCTACTTGACTTTCTTTGAGGGTTCCCTTTCTTCGGCAAATGTTGCTTCGTCTGTTTCCTTCCTTTTATTTAACTCAGGATAGTGGTTTCTATAGTGACCATATTTTCAATAGTTGAAGCATTGTATATTTGACATATCCTTTTCTTGATTTGGTTTCTTCCTGGAGCCAAACTTCTTCTTAATCCTAAAATTTTTGAACTTTGTTGTGAAATCTTGATCATCGTATTTCTTTTTGGATTTCTCTTTTGCATTAATCCTTGATTATTTTTGTGCACATCAAGTCCAAAGTTCTTCAAATGTGGGATACTCCCTTTTTGTGTTCATGCTTGCTGCAAATGCATCCCATGTCTTGGGAAGGATATTGAGTACTATATTTACCAGTTCCTTCTCTAAAATGATTTCTTCAATAGGTTGTAGTTGATCTCTTAAATGAGAGGTTCTCACAAGGTATGATGTTATGCTATCATTATCATTCATTATCATGTCATGGATCTCATTCTACAGACTCATTACTTGTCCAATGTTTCTGACTGAGAAGCGGTTAGTTATGGCATTGTACATCGTCTTAAATGAGTCAAGATGAAAGATGTAGGGTATCAAGTGGTGTTTTATAGAGTCCACTATGATACTTGTTGTGTTGCTTATATGTTTAGTATAATACACTCATTAATTATCAATTTGGGATTCGTAATCAACAGAGTTACAAGACACCAGTAAGAAAGGTAATTCTAATGTCATGAGTATAGAACTATTCTATATTATGTATACTGGAAACAAAACAAACTAGCAAACTGAAACACACTTTGGTTGTCTTTCATAGAGAGGATATCTACTCCATTATGGCACATGCAAGTATGAGATGGAGTTCTTTTGACAGATCAACTCTACTATCTGACCCAGAGAACTAACTATGCAACCACACTTCTGAAAGGGAAATCACACATCAATCATCAAGACATAGAATGGGTAGTTCAACAGTCAATATACTGAGTATGTTATGGTTCACAATGTGTTTTTGCGAACTTCACTAGTTCTCCTTCAAATATGTCTGACTACTGCTGCCAACATTCATGTCCATGAAACAAAATCAAATTCATAAAAACAGAGCATATGCAAAAACAGAGTGAGTAAATATCTCTAAGTAATCATATAATTGAAATACTAGTCTAAACTATACTGCTATCATCTGAAATAATTAAAGCTTCAGCTAATCTAACATTTACACTATTGAAATCAAATGCTAATACTAATCTACGAAGATGCTGACCTTTGTTGGGCGGTGGTCCCTTGCCGCTTCAACAGGTCAGCGACTGAAGTCTATAGTAAGCTTGCTTTCCACCCACACATTACTCTTACTCAAACTTCAAAACATAGAATCAAACTATGCTAACAACTCAACTCACATTCAATCATAGACGATCAAGACATGGAGATAAATGACTTCCTTCTATTAATATTCACCTAGAATATGTTCTGCAATATGTAACATTGCTTCAAATGTTATATTATGCTAACTCTCCACTACCTCCACCATCCTTGCCATGACTATTTAAATAGTCTTAGTCGTGAAACACAAGGAGGTGAAATCATTTGCAAATCAGTCAATTGTTAAATTTAATTATTCGGTTACATATTTTAAGCTTCATCCTCATGACACAAAGTGCATGAGGATGAAGCAACAACAAACTATCCTAACATATCCTTGCTAAAACATTTATGATTCAATAAACATCCAAGAATTGTCTTGGGTACGATCTGGAACTAAACTTGGTACATTTGACTTCCTGCATTGGTACCGGATCATGACAGATAGATGGTACCAGATCTGAATAGTGCACAAATGGTTGGTACCGGATCACGACAGTCTACGACCGTTGGTATAGGATCGCAACAGGTGAGATTCAGTACTGGATATGAATAGAAGGTGCACTTGGTACCGGATTTGGACAGTGGCAATTATGGTGCATAAGTAATGGATAGCTGAGCTGGTATAGGAAGGATGGACTTATCTAGAGGTCAAATATTATACATGGAAAATTGAAGCATTAGTACATGAAACATTTAATATCCTAGCTCAATAAACCACAAAAATGCATGAATTAATTATACTTTACCTTATGACCTTATCAATGGCTAATGGTAGTGTTCTTTGTCATTCACCCAAGGCTAGGTAAGCCAAAAAGGTATAGATGAGGAGTATAATAGGGTAGTGGGGATGTCAATTTAGAGGCTCAACATTTCCCCATGCCAAAACCATTGCATGTCCTCATGCAACTGAAAACAAACCCAAATTTTTTCAAAACTTGAGACTGCATTCTTTACTTCTGTGGATCAATGATGTTGATGGTTGAGGCCTCTTCTTTCAGCTCCCTTTTTATGACCCTAATGTATTGTAGGAGTCATAGTACCTTCTTGAGCTTATTATAAGTCTCTTCATGGTCATCTTGAAGTTGTTGGCTGGTTGCTTTCAATTTCTTGTTTTCCTTTTTGATATACATGTCCAATAGTTGGTACTCCTTCACTTCTTGTTTGAGTCCTTGATTTTGTCTTTGCATTTCCCCAATCTTTTTCTTCACCTGTTCTTTTGTTAAGGTCCTTTTTTACTCCATTATTAATGGTTGGATTCATTCTCTTTCCTCCACTTCCTCCCTCATCCCACATAAAGTAATAGTGGTTTGTTCCTCGGTCAAACTAGGGATGTCATCCTGGACTGATAAGTCTTCAGAAGGGGAGGTAAGATCGATTGGATCTTCCTATGTATGAGGACTGACAACTGATTTTCCTCTCTTTGCCATTCTCCTTGTGGTTCTTTTACAAGGAGGTATTGGATCAGGAGTGCTCGCAGGCTTCCTTTTCTTCTTTTCTATTTGTGGAATGGTTACAGGGATTGTTCTATAAACTGTTCACTTTTATTTTCTGAGCTATTCTTCCTTTTCCTTATAGTTTTTGTCTTATGTCCCTTCACCTCAAGTGATACTGTTGAAGTCTCCTCTACTAATTTGGTTTTACCTTTTGATTCTTGACTTTTAAAAGTCTTATTGAATGTGGAAGAGGGCCCTGCTTGTTTACTAGATTTTTCATGTTGGCTCACTGTCCTGGATGATGATGGATTTGCCTTATCCTTCTTGCCCTTTTTATTTTGAGGTTCCTTATTTTTCTTTGGAGCACGTTGAGCTTCCTCCACTGGTTTGTTTTCTGTGGGAAGGTTTTGAGTGATAAGGATTTTCCAACTAATCCTTTGCTTCCTAATTTCATGTAAAACTAACATCTTAATAAGACCTTGATGGTAAATGCTAGTCTTCTCAGTTTTGGATAGGGATTTGACACCTCTTACCATTTTGTTCAAACTCATCCCTAGAAAATATGGGAAATCAATTTCAGGGCCTCCTTCAAAGTGTAATAGAAGCCTAAGATGATATATGAAGGTCACAGCATATCTTCCCTCACAAGTGAGGAATTGTTGAAGACTAGCAATCATTGGATGATACTCTTCCTTGATATAGTTCCTAGGGATCCCCTTTTTCCAATCAGGGTGATGATGGTCTTCTTTCAAAAATCGTTGGCACATTTCCTTATTGATTCCTACACTTTTGAAGCATTTGGCTCCTCTGTTAGGTAATCCCGTGACCTCCCTTAAGGTTGCTTCATTGATTGTTAGCTGCATATTGCCAATATGCACAATCTCTCCATCGTAACCCTGAATAAATTCGTGAGATATCTTCTCGTGCCAGCCTATGAATTTATCCAAAAATGGCATCCATCCTGATATAGCATACTTCTCTCAACATAGTTTGAACTCCTCGGTCTCTCTATAAATTTGGAAGACCGGTTCATGTCTACTTACGACCATTATTATAAATTGTGAGAAAAGAATCGGGCTGTAAAGCAAGGATTTAGTCAAATGATGAGGGTAAGGGTTTGGTACCAGAGAGTGCAGAGAGGAGTAGGCTCGGAATTGGAGAAAGGTAACGACAAGGGAAATATGGTGATGGCGTTGATAATGCGAATGGTAAGTTTAAGTAAGGATGTCGTAAGGAAAATTAAGACCAGATGAGGCTTATCTGGATAGCTTCGCCACCCAAATAATCCATTTCATTTCTACCCGTTAATGTAATGATGAGGACAAGACGTTGGGTGTCAAAGCATCATTTTGGGATAGGTGATTGAACTTCTGAGTGGTGAATTTGATGTTGGATCATGGTTCATGACACAAGATAAGTTCATGATTTGCTTAAGGATGAAGTACATTCGTGGCCTATCATTACTAGACATGCTTCATGTTCATGCTTTGATGTGATTTTTCCCTCAACCATTTTCGAGCACTTATGAGAGGACTGATTAAGTTTAGACATATGGGTATGAGGGATAGGTGCATGGTTTTAATACTAAGGTCATAAGATCTAGTATATATTTTCATACCTATTGTAGTTTTATGAGCAGAGGAAAATAAATATCATGTTAGCTTTGCTTTTACCTTTGTATGATCAATACCCATAGCATATGCGACTGCTTGTAGATTGTCAGAATTCATATTTTTAGGATAGAGTTTTCTAAAAGCTTGGTACTGGAATTTCCTGTACTTCTTTATTCTATGCTTATCTTCTTTTGTATTTGGTTCTGCAAGGTTGAAGGGTGATCATGCTAGTTTCTGAAGGTGAGATGTGAGTCTGAAAAAGAGTTCTGAAGGAGCTCTTTGACCTTCCCCCATGCCAAGGATGTTGCATATCTTTATGCAAGAAGATTCAACATTTTGTATCATAATGGAGAAAAGATGATAAGAGAAAAGAAACCAAATCAAATTCCAAAAGTACATTTATCACCTAGCATATGATCACAAGCCTAAAAATTGAAATTTCCTTTCTTTTGATGACTTATTGACAAAGGTAGCATTCAGCAGTGAAAACAGGGAGGTTTTTATATGTTTGCCAAAGAATAGATCCAAAATAACTTGCTGCGGAGATTTACTATCATTAGATGTTATAGATAAATTTCACAGTATAAGTAGATTAGACTCCCTAGTTAGGGCTCCACTCTTAAGAAGTTTCCTTCTTAGGTAATGTAGGCTTTAGATGCCAGACTGGTAAGTTGACTTAGGGTAATTCTCAAATGGACATTTTCTTGTAGTAATTATGTTGCTTGTTAATCTGGAGTTTGCATCTCATAAATGCCAATAGTGACCTTTTCTTTTTTTAGATGACAAAAGTGAATTTTTCAATCAGACAAGTATAGATGAGACATTTCTCAACCAGAACCCACTACCAACAAGCCTGTTCATTACTCTGATGGGGTAGTTGTGATAATTAGTGAGAGATCACTTTCCCAGGCAGAATGCCCCATTGCCAACGGGGTTGTTCAGTACCCTGATGGGTTTGCCTAGTCATACCACAGACCGGTACCCGCTGCCAGCAAACCTATTCAGTGTCCTGACGGGTTAGTATCTTAAACCCTTTTCCATCAAAGGCTTCTTGTCCATAGCCACCTATTTTGGTTTTTATTAAAGAGTGATTTGCATGGTGACAGGGGAGGCTCGTCTGAAAACCATTTTATAGGTTGGGATGGTATTGGGTTGGAAAGTATATGCTCTTCTTTGAATGTCTTTTAAAGATTTGTCTAAAGGAAAAATAAACTTTTTATGCACATTGTTTCTTTAGAGTGATCCAGATGTATAATTTTGTCTGAGTTTGTCCATAAGAGAATGACCTAAAGTTTCCTTAGGGTACTGATACATCCTCTTCCATAAAAATTTTCCTAGTGTGCCCATGATAGAGAGTGTTCATATACTCATATGTTACTCTTTAGTAAAGATAATCCAATGAATACTATTGAACTCTAGTTAGGGTGAGATAGTTACTTGTAGGCTAATATATTTTATTTTTTTTGTCCCTTTAATCATGTTGAAATACTGGATAAAGGAAACTTCTAGTATTTGAAGCGGATTATGGTTCTTTGAACAATCATAGTTAAAGATTGTGTCATTTTTCTTTTTTTTTCAAGCAACAGAACCAAAATAAATTAAAATACTTCCTTTTAGCTAGCAATAGAACCAAAAGAAATTAAAATACTTCCTCTTAGATAGCAGCAAAACCAAAAAAAATTAAAGATACTTCCCTTTGGTTGGAAACAGAACTAAAATAAATTATTGCTTCATAAGGGTTGTCATTTGATGTTGCATTCTGCTTCTTGGTTCCAGCTTAAGTGGTTGTTGCATGGCTTCATACTTCAGATTAATTGACATAATATTTTGAAATATGTGTAGCATACCTTGTCAATTAGGTAATGTGACTTGATAGTACCGTATAAGGAAAGACTTCTGGTACTGGACCAGCACAGGACTGCTGGTACAGGACTGGAACAAGATTTCTAGTACCGAAGTAGTATTGCTAGTACCGGATCAGAACAGAGTATTGTTGATGCCTACAAACTAATTTTTAGCTAGTTCGTGAAGGATCAAATAAATTATAGAAATTTACTTACAAAAAATTGCGAAAGTAAAACAAAAGGAGGTAAGAATCTCTTGTTACCTTCAGTTTATTAACAAAACTCGATCCGCACCTATGTACAAAAGTTTCTAATAAACTAATCAATCAATTTGGATCAGTAGGAGGGTCTCCTTCCTTGCTGATCACCTACATATCTGAATTCTGTAGTATATGAGTCAGAAATTCCTCTTTTGACAGGGGTTTGTTATAAATTCTCAACCGGTGACCATTCACAAGTAGTGGTGTCTGTTGTTTGTCAATTGTCTTTATCCTGATTGAACCATTATCATAGATAGTGTCAATTTCGTAAGGTCCCATCCAATGAGTAGTTTACTTACCTTTGAATTTATTGAATCTACTGTCATACAACAGGGCCCAATCTCCTTGTTGAAAAATTTTCTTTTTGAGATACTTGTCATGCCATTTTGTTCTCTGCTCTTGAATGAAGGTGGTTCTTTGAAGTGCTTCCTGCCTAATTTCGTCCAACTCATTAAGCTGCAAGAGTCTTTGTTGTTGGGATTCATCCAAGTTCATGCCAACTTGTACTGCAGTCCTGAAGGTTTTGATCTAGAATTCTATGGGATGAAGCACCTGCTTCCCATACACCAACTCATAGGGTGTATGTCCTATTGTATTCCTCTAGGTGATTCTATAAGCCCATAAGGCTTATAATGATCTATCAGCCCAATCCTTGTGGTGTAGCTGTACTGTTTTGGTAAGAATGGATTCAATAACTTTGTTGGTAGATTGTACTTGTCCATTTTCCTGTGGATGGTAGGGTGTACATTTCCTGTTTTTGATTTGGTACTATTCTGTAACAGCTTTGACTAGATGAGAGGTAAATTGAGTTCCCTGATCAGTCACAATTTCTCGAGGTACACCAAATCTAGTAAAGATGTGTTAAAAAGGAAATCTACCACTGATTGAGCTTTTGCTTCAACCCACTTAGTCACATAGTCAATGCATACAAGTATATACTTTTTTTCTTTTTAGATGTAGGGTTAATGGGACCTACAAAATCTAATTCCCATTTCTCAAAAGGATCAATAACTACTTGGGATTGAAGTGGAATTTGGTCTCATGCAGTAGGCTTACCCATTCGTTGGCATTCATCACAATTGAATACATAGGTTTTAGCATCTCTGAAAATATGAGGCCAGTAGTAACCAGATTGCAGAACTTTGTAAGCGGTCGTCTTGTCTGCAAAGTGTCCTCCACAAGGACCGTCATGGCAGGCTTGCAGAATATCATGAATTTCATCTTCCCTTACACATCTCCTGATTACCAAATCTGGTCCTGTTTTGTAGAGGCAATCATTATGCCACATGTAGTTTGAACTTAGTTGAATTACTTTCTATTTTTCTCTAGAAGACAATTTCTGAGGCATCTTCCCTATCAAAAGATAGTTAGCTACATCTGCATACCAAGGAGTGAATGTAGAAAAAGAAAACAAATTTTCATCGGGAAAGTTATCTTCTACTGGTGCGTTATCTCCTAGATGAATCATTCTAGATAAGAAATCAACCACAAGATTATCCTTACCAGGTCTATCAATAATGTTGATATTAAACTCTTGTAATAATAAGAGTCATCTTGTAACTCTAGGATTTGTTACAGGTTTATTCATTAAGAATTTGATGGTTGAATGATTAGTGTGTACAAAAGCTTGATATCCTGTAATATAGTGTCTAAAGTTATTGATAGCAAGGACTACAACTAGCAATTCTTTTTCTGTGACCGTATAATTAACTTCAGCTGGAGACAGGATTTTACTGACAAAGTAAATAGCATAGAGCATTTGATTTTCCCTTTGTCCAAGAACTACCCCAAGGGCTGTGTCTGAGGCATCGTTACAGATATGAAAAGGAAGGGACCAATTTGGTCCTCTTAATACAGGGGTAGTTGACAATTTTTGTTTTAGAATTTCAAAAGATATTTGGCATTCATCATCCCACTTAAATTCGGCTTCTTTAGATAATAACTTGAATAAAGGGGTAGCTAGGCTTGTAAAATTTGGAATGAATCTTCTATAGTAGCCAGCATGCCCTAAAAAGCTGCGAACTTCTTTTTGTGAGGAAGGTATTCTGATTTGTGTGATAATATAAATCGTTGCCGGATCAACTCTCATTCCAGAACTAGAGATGTGATGTCCCAAAACAATACCTTCAGTGAGCATCATTTTTGAATTTTCATTACTTAAGGAAAGATTAGTTTCCTTACACCTAATCAAGACTTTTTCTAGACTGGTCAAAGCTTCCTGGAAGTCTTGTCCATGGACTGTAAAGTCATCCATGTAGAATTCCATGCAATCATTGGTCAAGTCAGAGAAAATGGCTAGGACAACCCTTTGAAAAGTGGTTGGGGCATTGCAAAGTCCAAAAGGGAGCACCCTATAAGCATAGGTACCCCATGGGCAGGTGAAAGTGGTCTTCTCCTGGTCTTTGGGTGCCATTTGTATTTGGTTATAACCACTAAACCCATCCAGGAACGAAAAATACTTCTTTCTGGACAAGGTATCCAACACCTGATCAATAAATGGTAAGGGAAAATAATTCCTATGGGTGGCTTTGTTAAACTCCTGGAGGTCTACACATATTCTCCACTTACCATTTTTCTTGGGAACTATGACAAGTGGAGATACCCATTGACTATCTGAAATGGGGTATATGAGATTGGCTTGAAGGAGTTTTTGCAATTCCTCTTTTACAATATCTTTAAGGGTTGGATTCATCCTTTGCTGAGGCTGTCTAATTGGTCTGATTTGGTCATTAGTGTAGATATGATGTGTGCATGCGTCAAGGTGAATGCCTTTCATGTCTACATAATCCCATGCAAAGGCATCAAATTATCTTTGGAGCGTTTCAATTACTTGTGTCTTTTGTTATGGTTCCAAACTAGAGTTTATATACAAAGGTTTTCCTGGATAATATCAACAAGTTCAATAGTTTATTTCTTCTCTGAGGAAGCTGGTGATAAAGTATATAATTGAGTGATACCAGGGTGCCAAGTTTGTTGAAATTTGGAACTGAAAATATGTGACAATTCTGCAAAAGTCCTCGAGTATTCAATGCAATTTGTATCAGCCAAAAATAAACTTAAGACTTGTTCCTCTGATTGTTCTTGCATTACTCTTACTTGTTCAAGTGTTAATAGGGATCTGATGCAATCTTCCTCTCCATAAAGGTCTTATAACCAAACAGGTATTTCTTGTGCCAGTTGGGCAGGAGGGAAGGGAACAATTTTTTGGCTATGTGTGCCATTGGATATATTCATCTCACCAAACCGACAGTTGATAAAGGAATCTATTGTGGCCAGCCAAGGGAAGTCAAGAACCATAGGGTGTCCTGGTTTGGAGGATGATTTAGAATAGATGACTAAAAAGTCTACTAGATATTCCCAAGAAGCTAGAGTGACTGTGACATCATCTAGACTTCCTGCGGGGCTAATGACTGACTTATCTGCCAACTCTATCATGGTTTAGGTTGGTCTTAACTGGTTGATTTGGATCTTTGGCATAGTGTCAAAAGGAATTACATTAATTGTTGCACCCAAATCAATGAGTGTGTTTGGTAGAGAAATACCATTAATTTCAACAGTGACTACTAGGTTTCCAGGGTCATTATATTTGTATGGCATTTCAGAAATAAATTTAGATAATTGTCCCACCACCTGAACAAGGGGAGGTTCCTTCTTCTTCCTTCCTGGTTTCTTAATGCAAAGATCCCTTATGATTTTTGCATATATGGGGATATCCTTAATGGCTTGCAGTAGAGGTATTTTTATACATACATTTCATAAATCATCCTCTATATCTCTGTGCAAGGGTGGGTCAAGTTTCTTCACTAATAGTATTTCGGGGTAGGGTGGGAGATTAATTTGTTGAGGTACTCGTATAGACTGAGAAGTGATTGGGATAGGAGGGGAAGTCTCTTCTTCTGCAGGGGTGGTTTGAGTGTTTTCTTCCTCAGAATGATTATCATTTTCTTCCTGAATTATTACTGAAGGATTTGATTGGTTTACAGCTTTCCCTAATCGTAGTTGAACTTCATAGGTGGGAAAGGTTTGAACTTCTGTATTTTTCACTGGGTGGGTGGTTCGATTATTGGGGTTAGGGATTGGATAGGTAGGGATTGTTGTTGGTTTCGGAGGGTTGTGGGCAGCTTGGTTTTGTGGCTGTTGATTGGAATTTATAGGTGCTTGCTGCTGCTGGTTGGGGTTCAATGGGGTTGTAAATTGTTGTTGTATAGGAGGTGGGAGTAAATCTTGCATCTGTGGTGGGTTGAATCCAGGTAGTAATTGAGAAATGTTTGCAAGGTACTGTGGATATGTAGGGTAAGAGGGATTTCCATAAACAAGTCCCCTCCAACCTTGTTGCCAAGGTAGAGTTTGAGCTTGTTGAGGTGTCTGTTGTGGATAGGTCATTGGGGAAGGACCCCATTATTGTTGTTGATATTGTGCATTAGGGTCATAAAATGTATTGGGGTTTTGGGCTCTCCAAGGTCTTCTGGAAGGGTATGGTTGTTCTTGTGAGACTCCTCCTCCCTTATACATGGCTTGTAGCTCAAGCAAAGTCAAACACTCAGATGTGGGGTGTTCTAGTGTACATTGGCCACAAATTTCTATGAAATTTAATGGGAATTCCTTCTCACTGTGATTCTTTCGACATATATGACAAAATATTCCTAAAGAAACCTCTTCTTCTTGTTTCTTTTTCAGTTTTAGAGTATCTAACTGGTTATTGATTGTGCTCAAGATGTTTGTTTTAAAGTTCTCCAATAAGTTTCCTAGCTCAGTTCTGGTGATAGTCCCTGAGATTTGTTTTGTATTTCTGCTAAAAGAATCTCTTGGTCCTTTGCCTATTTTAGCTTGTCCTCTTGAGTATCTTCTACAATAATCTGCAATCTCTGCAAAAGGATTTTGGTGTACATCTCATGAACTCAACAAGTTTAAAACTTCTATGCAGTCATCTCTAAGACCTTTCAAGAATACAATTCTTACTACAGCTGGGTTTGTGGTGAATAGTTTTGATTTCTGATAGTTGTATAAGAACCTTTCTAAGTAGTCTTCAGGGCTTTCATCTTCTGTTTGCTACATTTTAAAATTTTCATTTTTAGCATTATCCTTACAATAGTCTTGGTATTTCCATAAAAATGTGTCTTTCATCTGATCCCAAGAGAGGATTGTATTTTCTCCTAAGCTCATGAACCATCTTAAGGCTGAATCTTTCATTGTAGCAGGAAAGAGCTTAAGTTTTTGGGCATCATCTGAGTAGTTATAGATTCTACATAATATGTCAAACTCGAATAAAAATAAATCTGGATCTTCAGTTGACATACCTCTGAAAGTGGGTAACGATGATAGTGGGATATTTTTCATGCCAATGTTTCTGGAAATATCCAAGATTGGAAACCCAAAAGTCTCAGTCTCTATGGTTGGATTTCCTTCTTCTTCTACCATTCCACTGATAGATGGTTCAGAAACTGTATTTTTTTTGTCTCCTAAATGTTCAACAGATTCACGTTCTGCCCATCCCAATGCTAATTCTTCTGTTTTAGGTTCTCCTTCTGGAGCCTCCCTGGCTCCCCTTGAATTTTCTCCCAGTGGAATTTTTCCTGCACCAATGTCAGTTGGATTAGTGGGGGGGGTTGTTTTTGAATCTTTAGAGCTTACAAATATACCCTTGTTATCTCTATATCTATGCATAAAATGGAAATTTGATTCTTAACTGAATTGAAATCCTAATTCTATCTAGAAGGTAAGAAGGCAACCTAGCTTCGGAGAACCCCACTCTAGTGGCAGTGTGTCTCTTCACTCACATATTAAACATTTTATCATCCTTCCTCAAGCATCCTTTAAAATCATTCAAAATTTATGCAAACAATCTAAGCTAAAAACCACTTCCTATCGTTTGCAACTCCCCGGCAACGGTGCCAAAATGTTGTGTTGCTTATATGTTTAGTATACTGCACTCATTAATTATCAATCCGAGATTCGTAATAAACAGAGTTACAAGACACCAGTAAGAAAGTTAATTCTAATGTCATGAGTATATAACTATTCTAGATTATGTATGATGGAAACAAAACAAACTAGCAAACTGAAACACACTTTGGTTGTCTTTCACAGAGAGGCTATCTACTCCATTATGGCACATGCAAGTATGAGATGGAGTTCTTTTGACATATCAACTCTACTATTTGACCCAGAGAACTAACTATGAAACCACACTTCTGAAAGGGAAATCACACATCAATCATCAAGACATAGCATGGGTAGTTCAACAGTCAATATACTGAGTATGTTGTGGTTCACAATGTGTTGTTGTGAACTTCAGTAGTTCTACTTCAAATATGTCTAACTACTGCTACCAGCATTCATGTCCATGAAACAAAATCAAATTCATAAAAACAGAGCATATGCAAAAACAGGGTCAGTAAAGATCTCTAAGTAATCATATAATTGAATTACTAATCTAAACTATATTGCTATCATCTGAAAGAATTAAAGCTTCAGCTAATCTAACATTTACACTATTGAAATCAAATGCTAATACTAATCTACGAAGATGCTGAACTTTGTTGGGAGGTGGTCCCTTGCCGCTTCAACAGGTCAGCGAATGGAGTGTACAGTAAGCTTGCTTTCAACCCACACATTACTCTTACTCAAACTTCAAAACATAGAATCAAACTATGCTAACAACTCAACTCACATTCAATCATAGACGATCAATACATGGAGATAAATGATGTCTTTCTATTAATCTTCACCCATAATATGTTCTTCAATATGTAACACTAATTCACATGCTATATTATGCTAACTCTCCACTACCTCCACCATCCTTGCCATGACTATTTAAACAGTCTTAGTCGTGAAACACAAGGAGGTGAAATCGTTTGCAAATCAGTCAATTGTTAAATTTAATTATTCAGTTACATATTTTAAGCTTCATCCTCATTACACGAAGTGCATGAGGATGAAGAAACAACAAACTATCCTAACATAGCCTTGCTAAAAATTTTATGATTCAATAAACATCCAACAATTGTATTGGGTACGATTTGGAGCTAAACTTGGTACATTTGGCTTCCTGCATTGGTACTAGATCGTGACAGTTAGATGGTACCGGATCCGAACAGTGCACAAATGGTTGGTACCGGATCACAACAGTCTACGACCGTTGGTACCAGATCATGACAGGTGAGATTCGGTACAGGATATGAATAAAAGGTGCGCTTGGTACCGGATTCTGACAGTGGCAATTTTGGCGCATAAGTACTGGATAACTGAGCTGGTACAGGAAGGCTGGACTTATCTAGAGGTCAAAGATTATACATGAAAAATTAAAGCATTATTACATGAAACATTTAATCTCCTAGCTCAATAAACCACAAAAATGCATGAATTAATTATACTTTACCTTATGACCTTATCAATGGCTAATGGTAGTGTTCTTTGTCATTCACCCAAGATTAGGTAAGCTAAAAAGGTATAGATGAGGAGTATAATAGGGTAGTTAGGATGTCAATTTAGAGGCTCAACAATACTCATGTCATTGATGTCATTGTCTTTGAACTTCTCCATAACTGCAATGTTCTGAGGTTCCTTCTCTTTTCCTTCTTCAAATTGTGGTTCCATGATTGTTTCTTTCATGATATGCAACACTTTATTCTTGGAAAGGATGAGATCAATTCTTGCCTTCCATGCTCTAAAGTTAGAAGCCCCTTCTAACCTATTGTCTGACTTCATAGAGTAGGTCATGACTTCTTTTACTTGATCAACCGTTGACTTTGACCAAAAACTAAAACTTGACGTCTTAGCTTGCTGAGAGTACCAGGAGGTGCACTAGGTTAGGGTGCACTAGAATATCCAAAAATCAGGTCAATATATTCACTTAAGGTGTCTTAACAAGAGGGTTAGGGTTTCGTTGTTGCACCAAAACTTTGACTGCAACTGCAACTGTAACTGATCAAATCCTCCCAATGTATCTTCCAGTGGTTAGAATGTCTGAAGATAGTGTGGGCCCATAAACTGTTAGAAATAATAGGTGTGCTCGTTTAACCATAGACAATATAGCAATATTGTCACCCAACCATAGGCCGAAGCCACCCCAAAGCACCTTATCCTTGACAGAGAATAATTCTGGAAGCAAAACCTAGGCCTAATATCCAATCAAGGTAGTGTATTAGTCTCCAGAGTTAGCATACCAAGAAAAAATTCCAAACCATAACCAAGAGAGAGTCCAAGACTGAAACCGAAAATACAAGTTGCAGTAGCTGCAACTGCAGCTACTCTCCAGACTTGCGCACAACTAAATTTCTACAGTTGCGAGTTGTGTGTGTCCAAATGAGCTTTGGAATCCTATATTTATACTACTCCTCCTTAGTTGTCTGGGCCGACTTCTCATTCTGGAGGCCAAAAACTCAATATTAAATATTTCCTTTAGTCGACTTGTCTTCTAGGGTTATGTCTAATGCTTTAGGGTTTCTTCTTTCTTCCCAGAATATTCTACTCTTGTCAGGCTTACACGTGGAGGTTAATACCTCCCACAAATACCATAATATCAACACCTTTTACCCATGATGCATACAAAGAGGTATACAAAGAACATGAGGAATTTAAAGAGGTATTTTAGCAACTACATGGCCAAATTTGTGTAGAAGACAATATTTGTGAGGATAAGTATCATCTCTAGAATGGGTTTCTCTACAAGATAGACAAGATATGTGTTACTAAAAATGAAATATTGCAGTTTATCAGAGAAGCTCACACCTTCAAGGTTGTAGGACATTTTGGTGTTGGGAAGAAAGGTTCCAACTTACATAGGTATGTGTATTGTCCAAAAATGTAAGAATATGTAGCTCGATTTATTAGAGGATGTACACTTTCTTTAGCGCATAAATATGTGGTCGGGAAAGCATACACGCAGGAAATACAAGAGGTATTTAATCTCACATTGTTGGAGACCCTTGGAGAAACTTATTGGTGTCCCTTCGATTGGTAGTGCATAAAACAACACATGTATACAGATTGGCCTATGTATCCTGAAACCCTCCATAGATCAATCGATCGAACACCTGACTGCTATAGTTCCACCAAGAACAACACTCAGTAAGATACTCTCTAGTACCTGGGTAATCAGGTAGTACGAATAAGGGTGTGGTCTAGCCTATTTAGTTGGTTCCCTTAGATATTGGGTCGAGTGTTATTGTTCGACCCTGCACATATATCAGAGAGCTATAGCACATGGAAACCCTTTTTTGTAGAAACCCTGAACACCCTAACCATTGAGACGAAAATATAACAGAAAAGGAATAGACAAGATATATTTTCGTGCACCCTTGCCTTTTGTATTAGAGTTGTGAAATTACTACACATTTCCTCCTGTTAAGAAACTGGGAATTTCATCACCACAATATTGTTAATTTCGGAGTATAACTTCACAAGAGTAAAAAAAACCCGAGTATAATGGTCCCGTCAGTACCCTTATTTGGGACCTATCCCATTGGATTACTCTACTTTCCCTAATTATTGTGGTACCTATAATTTAAGACATTTTTTCATGGACCCAACCCCTTTTCCCAACACCCTTATTTGGGTCCTATCGCATTGGATTCCCATTTTCGCTCTAATACTCATGAAATATATCACCTATCACCATTTGTTTCTCTATGGTCCCACCCACCCCTCCTGGCACCTTTATTTTCCACATCCCATTGTATTCCTCTATTTTCCCCTTCTGTCGTGATACCCCTCATCTGTAATCTTTTTAGTGAAGACCCTCCTGCCTACTTTTTTCTCTTCCAAAATGGCCACCACCCACACCAAAGAACTCAATATATTGATTGTCGATAATCTCCAGAACAAGGAGGACATCAAGAATCTCAATTCCAACATTAGCGGGATAAATTCCTCTATTCATGCCCTATAGGACCAATGTTCCCACATGAAAGACATCAAAGACACACTCACCCAATTGATGAGAATTTCCTTGAACCCTACCTCTTTTGAACAACCTTCATATCATGAAAAAAATTAGTCTTCCCATTACCAAGGTCCTCATTCCACCCAGCTTCCTCGAGATTTATGCCTTCTCAGAATTGAGGTGAAAAAATTTGATGGTTCTGATCCCATAGGCTAGGTCCCTCAAATGGAACATTATTTCTCTTTGCATGGAATTGTTGATGATTTAGCCAAGATTTGTTATGGTATCCTACATTTGGATCCATAATTCTAGAAATGGTGGAAATGGTGTAGAAAGACACGCCAAGGATATGTGTCCTGGATATAGTTTGTTGCAGAACTTTATGACTGCTTTGACTCCAACACCAATCATTTAGGTCGATTGACCAAGTTGAAATAGTCTGGTACATTGGAAGACTTTATTGCATCATTTGACCACTTGAATTTTAGAACGGAGGGAATGTCATATGCCTTCTCCCAGGAATGATTTATTAGTGGTCTGAGAGATGAAATTTTTGCTCATGTTCTCATGGCCTGCTCCCAAACTTGGTTGGAACCTACTCAACGAGCCAAGGAAGCCCAATATGTTTTATCCTCCTAGACTAGAAAACCATATTTTCTTCCTCGCCCTAAAATGACCAATCCTACCCTTCCTACAAACCCCCTCAAGATCCATAAATTAAACCGGGAAGAAATGGTTGAACGCCAACTCAAGGGTCTTTGTTATAATTGTTATGATAGATATTTTATAGGGCACAAGTGTAAGGAAGAGAAGCCTTTTATGTCCATGATTGAGGATGTTTCTGAAGAGGAGGTAGTTTTTCCCTTTATGGAGGATCTACCACCCCCAGTTGATCTGAATCCACCCTCTGATCCACCAGAAGTTGAACTGGTGATTTCACTGAATTCCATCATTGGCTTCTATTCTCCCCAGACCCTCAAGTTAATTGGTTACATTAAGAATCAAAAAGTCATCATCATTTTTTATAGTGGTAGCACCCATAATTTTATTCATTGTCACATTTCCCAAGAAGTCAATTGTTATATCCATGCATTCAATAATTTTCAAATCATGATTTCCAATGGAGGGTCCATTAAATGTGTAGGACATTGTGAAAATGTGTGTCTCCAAATTGGTCAGTATCACCTTAAATCCCATATTTTTTTTATAGACATGGGCGGTTGTGACATTGTTCTAGATGTTGAATGGTTATGCAGTCTAGGCCCCATTCTCATGGATTTTAAGGAATTAACCATGCAATTCCAACATGAGGGACAACAATATCAGTTCCAAGGAATCACAACATGTTCCCCTGAGATCATGTGTTCCCATTGAATGGAAAAGCTTCTCAAAAAAGGTCATTCGGGTATTATTTACCAACTCCATTCCATTCAAGTAGTTGAGACACCCTCCATGCATGTTGACCTCCATTCTATCATATCCAAACAACAATTTTTTTTTCCACTTCCCAGGGAATTCCCCTTCTTGTGGTGTTCATGATCATGTCATTCCTCTTGTCCCCAACAATCTTCCTCCCAATGTTCTCCCTTATCATCATCCCTTTTCCCAGAAGAATGAAATTGAGAAAATCATTCAAGAATTGCTCGAAGCAGATTTTATCCATCCTAGTACCAGCCTCTATTTTTCTCCCATGGTCATGGTACTCAAGAAAAAAGGTACTTGGCACATGTGTCCAAGATTTTGTACCCTCAATAAAATCACCATCAAAGACAAGTTTCACATTTCTGTCATTGATGATCTCTTGGATGAATTGAGTGTTTCTAAAACTTTACTAAAATTGATCTTCGTTCTGGCTACCACCAGATATGTAAGAAAGAATAATGCATTCCCAAGACTGCGTTTAGAACTCATGAGGGTCACTATGAGTTCATGTTCATTCCCTTTGGCCTGTGTAATGCCCCTTCCACTTTCCAAAGTCTCATGAATTATGTCTTTCATCCTTTTATAAATAATTTTGTCTTATTTATATTTGATTATATTCTCATATATAGTAAAACTTGTACATCCCATATCACCCATGAGGATCAAGTTCTCCATCTACTCTCTTAGTACCGAATTTTCCTCAAACAATCTAAATTTTCCTTTGGAGCCTCAGAAGTGGAGTACCTGGGTCATATTTTTGGCAAGGATGGTGTAATGGTGGATCCTAAAAAAATTGAAGCTAGGCAGGATTGGCCTCATCCTAGAACTCCTAAGAGATTTCATGGATTTCTGGGTTTAATAGGTTATTATTGCATGTTTGTTAATAATTATGGAAAAATTGCAGCACCTCTCACTGCTCTCCTTAAAAAGAATTCCTTCGCTTGGACTCCAGTAGTTGATCACTCCTTCCATTCCTTAAAATATGCTATGTGCATGACGCTTGTCTTGGAACTCCCATATTTCTTTTTTTTTAAGGAAAATGGAAGAAATTATTATTCAAAAATCATGTGTGGAAGATCACAAGAAAAGTATTTACAATCTTCTAACAAAGCCAGAGAAGAGGGAAAAAATGGTTTTGTACTAATATCATTTTCAAAAACACCACCCTTTAATTCATACATTGAGTTCAGATTATTAGTAATATGATTGCATTCCCTATAAAAGACCCCTAAAATTGAAACAAAAAAGCATAGCATTGAATTAACTAATTAGAAGGAATTTGGTCGTCTGGAGCCTCTTCTTGAGGAGGCGGTGGAAAATTCAAGTTAGGAACCTGTCTAGGAAGGTCAGGTGATGACACTTCATTAGAAATATCCAAGAATGATGTTGGTTGAACTGGATTGACAGGTCAAGAATGCATCTCGACCTCTTCTGAGTGTATCACTTCCACTTTGTCTTTCAATTGTAGATATCCCTGTCTTTGTTCTACAAGAATTTCCATGGTGGTTTTCTAGTGAATCGAAGCTTCATTAAGACAAATTTAGAGAATATTTAGTTGATTAACCATTTCCTTGTGCTCCTCCTCCTGCAACTCCATGATCCAATGCGTAGTACTTGGTCGTCTATTTTCCATCTCATCTTAGATCCACTCCTTTCTTTGAGAGGTTTTGGAGAATACCTCACCAAAATAACTGATGAATTCTCTGAGTCCCAACTCCTCCAATCTGTTGATATTCTTCTGAATATTACAAAAATTGTAAACCCATTGCATATTATGAACTACCCATGTATATATACTTATCTTACGCTCGCTACGTGAGGAGAACCACCACCTTAATCGTTGATTAATGCCCAACATCAACAATCTTGAGCTCGAGGGGAGGTTGAGCATGTGATAGGTCCTGGACCTTTCGTGCCCATCATTACCTGGAATGGTCACTGTAGTACCAAACTTCGATGATTCCATGTGCTATAATTTTTTCTTTAAATTTGATGCATCCAAAAAATGAATGGGGGAAGTCCGAATGCAAGATGGTCAACCTTTGGCCTTCACTAGAAAACAACTTTCAGACATACATTTGGGCTAATCAATCTATGAAAATGAAATATTGGCTATTCTGCATGTCGTGGATCTCTGGCATCCTTATCTATTGGGACAATGCTTCCATATTAAAACTAATCACCAAAGCCTCAAGTATTTTATGGAACAAAGAATTTCCTCCCTGGAGAAACAAAAATGGGTAACCAAGCTATTTGGATATGATTATGAGATCATTTACAACAAGGGAAAATAAAATGTGGCCGTTGACTCTCTTTCTTGAAAATATGAAGAAGAATGGTCCCTCTTTTCCCTCTCTGATCTGGAATATTTTTGGAATGAAATGAAAGAAGAGATATTAAAATGAAATACACATAAAAATTGACAGAAATAGAGAAATACAACAATACATGATTTCTATTAATGAAATAAATGTATAGAGACTGTAAAAATATAGAGTGCAAGACTCGTTAGAATCATGGTATCTTTATCTCTGAGAAGAGATGTGACAGCTACACTCATTCACAAGAAGATGATTACATTTAGGCTCTAAAGGCCTTTTTATGATAAAAATGAATGCCAAAACCCTAGACATCTAAAATCCTAACCCTAGGAGATGAAACGCCAAAAGTCATGTGGGCCTCGTTGGGGTAAGTTAGCACATTAACTTCCCAAGGTCGTAAATTTTTCATATGATCTTTGTTTTAGGTGCGCGATAGCCCATTGGAAAGGTATTTTAGAGAACTATGCATTATGTCGTCAAACTCTAGCTCTAGCTACAATTTGACCATGGAAATCCAAGAAAACATTGTTTAGATCCCCAAAATGGCCCTGGAAGTAAAGAAAGATGTAATGACATGAAACATTCCACAATAAGGCAGTTGGAATAGGTTGGAGGCCACTAATATCCACCTAGATGTTTTGTAGGCCTTCGGGACAACCTTGTAAGTGCAGAACTCACAATTACAAAGAAATTCCCCATTACAAAGAAACGCGATGAACTGAAAAATGTCAAGATGAGCCAGTTGGAATTTGGAAAAGGTGGGTGGCCACCAATATCCACCTGGATCAATCCTCCTGCCTTAGGAAGAAATGATCTCCATTGTGTTGAGTGCCCAGGGAAGAGGGGAAATCATTTTCTGAATCTGAATCTTGGTGAGTTGCGTGCCTTGTTGGGGAATTTGTGTTGCTTGGTCTGTGGAAGGCTATCACGAACCTGTTGCTGGAAGGATTGAATATTTTCAACCAACCTGTTGTCTCTGGGCTTGACGGGGAATTGTGTAGGCACCATTGTAGGTGAAGAAACAATATCTACTTTCTCTTCTACATTCTACTTTTGTTGGATATAAGGTGTTGAGGATGCAGTGGTTGTAGTGGTCTTTTGTGCATGCTTTGAACATACTTTGAAGAGGATGAATTTTGTGGTATGATAGATTACCTTGCGGAACTTTTTTGGTGGAAAAGTAGTCGGAACTACCTCTAGTATCTTGTAGATATGGCCCCCCAAAGTAATAATGACACTACGGGGTCAAGACTCATAAACAGCATGATGTTTCCACATATATGGTTGGCCCAAAACAACATCACAAACATCAAGAGGAGCAACATCACACACTACCTCATCCTCAAAGGGTTGGATGCCATAGGACATGTGACACTATTGGTTGACACAGAGATCTCGTCCCTGGTGAAGCCACCTGATGTTGTATGGTTGTGGTTGTGGTGTTGTCGACAACCCCAACTTGGATGATTTTAGGGGCTAAATTTCGCTCATGGGATAATTTTCCATGGTTTTTCCAAAAACGAGATTCGTTATTTTAAAAATGATTCACCCAAATTATTTTACCTTAAAAATCGCCAAAATTTTATAAAAAATATATAAAATCCTTATAAATTTGAATATGTTTACAAAAATATCGCCAAATATTTATAGTTGGCATATGAAGGATTAGTAATATTCGCGAAGGTTTCTACATTTTAAAACAAATTTCCATCCTTAAAATCATCCATGAACCCCAACTGTTTGACATCCTTAGTTGAGATGAGGTTCTTCTAGATACCGGTATCAACAATGAAATGCAACGGGGTCCCCTTCACCCACATATATGAATGGAAGAGCCACTCCCCCTCTTCAGGATTTACTGGTTCTTCTGGTTGAATTGTTGTGGTCGCTACAGTAGCAGTAGGGTCTACGTCGATGATTTGTTCATTTTCAATATTTTTTGGATCACATTCTAAATCAAGGTTCGGCTCCTTGTCTTTGACCTTGGCCACCAATGAATTTTTTGAGCGACAATCATCGGTGTTGTGCCAGGGGATTTTTTGGAAGTCGCACCACTTCCCAGTGTCATTCTTATTCTTTCCTTTACCCTTATTTTCATGTGTCTTGGAATGGTTTTTAGAAGGATGTTGGTTAGGGCCTTGTTTACCATGCTTTAGTTGTTGCGGATTTGTAGACCTAAACTCCAATTTGTTCTAGTGTCTAAATTTCTACTCAATTTTGACATCATATCGATAGGAAGCTCCCAATGATGATATTTTTAGGAAATCCATTTTGGTTTGGATATACCTACGTAGAGCCCCATGGTATTTTAGAACCACATTCCTCTCAGAGTCTTTGATACCCAACTTTGTGCACAAGGTATGGAAAGTATTTGTGAACTCTGACATTGTTTGTCTCTTCTCTTGCCGCAATGTGGTCCATCTCATGTATTGGTCTTCATAGTTATCAACTAGGTAGTATTATTCCTTGACCACATCTAAAAAAAAATCCCAAGTGGGCTCGACCCCATATATTCCATATTCCTCAGTGGAACTTTTCTCCCAGTAAGTTTCCCACCAATGTTTGACATGGGGGAGGGCCTTGAGGAGTGCGAAGGTGATATTTTCCCTGTTGGAAAAATTGTGAATAGAGAAATAACCTTCTAGCATATTCAACCATTTTTCTAAGGCATCTGTATCTATCTGACCTTCAAATACAGGAATATAAAATTAACTTGTACCTTGAAGGGAGAGGTTCCTCCAAAGTGGTCGCTTACTGAAGATGCACCTATTGCTATCTGCAGACATTGAAGGATGTGGGAAAATTTCTCCATCATTTCGTCCCTCTGTTGCAAGAGCCTGCTCAAGCAACAAGTTAATAAAATATTTTGCTCCATATTTTTTCTTTTCTGCCACCATAGAGGGTTTCTTGGGTGTGCGAGAGCGATTATCCTCAAGAGAGACAAGCTCGAGACCCAACTTTCTATACTCGGACCTTGTTAGGGACATGCACTCAAAAATGATCAAGAGCATCCTACTTTGATACCACTGACATGGATGATTTTAGGGGCTAAATTTCGCTCATGGGCTAATTTTCCATGGTTTTTCCAGAAACGAGATTCGCTAGTTTAAAAATGATTCGCCCAAATTCTATAGGATAAAATTGTTTTGCCTTAAAAATCGCCAAAATTTTATAAAAACTATATAAAATCCTTAGAAATTTGAATATTTTTACAAAAATATCGCCAATCATTTATAGTTGGCATATGAAGGATTAGTAAGATTCGCCAAGGTTTCTACTTTTAAAAATAAATCTCCATCCTTAAAATCATCCCTGACCACTGATCCATATTATTTTCAAAACGAAATAAAAGAAAATATATTACAATGAAATACACATAAAAAATTCCAAAAATAGAGAAATACAATAATACATGATTTCTATTAATGAAAGAAATGTATAGAGATTGTAAAAATATGGAGTGCAAGAATCGCTAGAATGGTGGCAAATTTATCTCTGAGAAGAGATGTGATGGCTACGCTCATTCACAAGAAGATGATTACAATGAGGCTCTGAAGGAATTTTTATTATAAACATGAATGCCAAAACCCTAGACATCCAAAAACCTAACCCTAGGAGATGAAGTGCCAAAATTAATGTGGGCCTTGTTGGGGTAAGTTAGTACATTAACTTCTTGGGGTCGTAAATTTTGCATACGATCTTCGTTTTAGGTGTGTGATAGTCCATTGGAAAGGTATTTTCGAGAACTATGCATTATCGCATCAAAATATGACTATGTATACACTTTGACTATGGAAAGCTAAGAAAACATTATTTAGAGCCCCAAAATGGCCCTGGAATACAGAAAGATGTACTGACATGAAAACTTCCAAAAAACGCTAGTTGGAATATGTGGGCAACCACCAATATCCACCTAGATGTTGTGTAGGGCTTCAGGACAACTCTGTAAGTGCAGAACCCACAATTACAAAGAAATTTCCCCATTATAGAGAAACGTGTTGAACTGGAAATTGTCAAGATGAGCTAGTTGGAATTTGGAACAGGTGGGTGGCCACCAATATCCACCTGGATCACTCTCCTCCATTGTACCCCTGTCAGCTCCAAGAATGGTTGAAAGACCCCAAAATATCTCACATGGTCCAACAATTTCAAGAACATTATCCAGCTTCTCCAGTGTACTCTTGGCACAATAATGAGCTTCATTACAAAGGTCGTCTATATTTAAGAAAATAGTCACAAATTAAATCTATGGTGTTTTCTGAGCTTCATGTTTCACCCACAACTAGGCATTCAGGGTTTACCAAAACCTATGAAAGGGTTAAATGCTCTTTTTTTTGAGGTGGTATGAAACAGGATATCCACACCTTTGTGGTTGAATGTGATATTTGTAAATGCAACAAGCGAGAAACAATCAAAGCACCAGGCACACTGCAACCCCTTCCAATTCCCCCTTCTATTTGGTAGGATATTTCTATGGATTTCATTATGGGCCTACCTAAATCTGGAAATAATTTAGTCATCATGGTGGTGGTTGATCATCTTTACAAATATGCTCATTTCTTTTCTCTTCAACATCCCTTCATCGCATGCATAGTGTCTCAATTTTTCATGGATAATATCTTCAAAATTCATGGCATGCCTCATTCTATTGTCTCTGACAGAGATTTCACGTTCACCAAAATTTTTTGGCAAGAATTGTTCAAGCTACAGGGCACCCAATTTCATCTCAGCACCACCTATCATCCCCAGACTGATGGCCAAAATAAAATTTTCAACAAGTGTTTGGAAACATATTTGTGGTGTTTTTCATATGATCGACAACATCAGTGGGATATGTGGTTACCACTAGTTGAATGGTGGTACAATACATCTTACCATACAACTACTCACATGACTCATTTTGAAGTAGTATATGGACAAATTCCATCATCGATTGTCTCATACATGCTGGTGTCTTGAAGGTCCAGGAGGTTGAAAAATATCTTACAGTACACGAGGCCATTCTCCATACCCTCAAGGAAAATTTGGTGATGGCTCAAAATCACATGAAGAAGCAAGTCGATCAAGGTAATTTTTAACATCAATTTGTTTAAGGGGAACAAGTGTTTATTAATCTACAACCTTATAAGCATACTTCACTCAAACCTAAACATTTTCATAAACTTTCTCCCAAATTTTTTGTTCCTTATACAATTATCAAGTGTGTAGGGCCAGACTCCAACTAGTTAGCTCTACCGAGTGATTCTAAGCTCCATCCTATTTTTCATGTCTCATTCTTAAATAAGTTGATTGGAACTAAGTGTTAAAATCAAACTAGTCTCCCTGAGTTGGATGAAGAAGGTTTCATTTGGTTCCAACCCCAAGAATTCTTGGACCAATGAGGGCGTCGTCTATGTCAGCACACCATCAAGGAAGTGTTAGTGCAGTGGAAGGATACAACTCCAGAAGATGCCACCCGGGAACTTGTTGTAGGGGTTAGTCAACTCTATCAACTAGACCCGGTGGTCGACTAAGATCTAGTCACTTGACCGTTGAAGTTGGAATTATAATTCAATCAAGGTATTTGTTAATTGATCGACCCAAGAAGTTATGTAGTTACAACTTCCCGGTAACTAGATATCGAAGTATAAAAAGACAAGATTTTATGAGAGAGACAATGTAATCTATTGTGTTGTATTGTTATATCATATAATAAAGTGTTTTTATTTTGGATTCCACTACTTGTGCATGTCTTCATCTATGTCTACATGTATGTATTCTATGTTTTCATATGTAAGGAACTACTAGTAAATCTCTCTTACTTTCCCCTAGATTAAAAAATTGGTTTTGTTGCTGGTAGTTCTAGACCTAGGCATGTAGAAGCTTACATAAATTATAAATCTACAAGACATACACGAATGATGGGAGCACAAAATTGGGAATTACAACAAGAATTAAGCACGATGAAACAACCTTTCATTAATAGAATCATGATCACGTTCTTCTCGGAGACTCATGAAATATTTATGGAAGCCATCCCAGAATCCTTGTTCAAGTATATCAACAAACTAGGTAATGCGTAATTTAACACTCGACGAGAAATTAGACCTCAAACTCATGAACGAAGGACAAATGAATCTGCATGAGTGGTTCGAGAGAATTGTAGAATATTTTATCTCAAAACAAGCCATTGAAGATCGAACATCTCTTGATAAAATAAAAGAAAAATTTTACATTGACTTGCACGAAGGATTCATGTGTACTTTTTTGACACTGCTTCACAAATTCTTCCTTGACAAGGGAGTCAGTGACATTGTCAAATACCGATCGTGACTTGGTAAACCACTACCAAATAGAAACTTTAAATAAAGTTATGAAGAGTGGGAAGAATTTATCGATGCAAGGTGCAAGGACTGATCCAAAATTGAATCCAAGAGCCTGATAGGGCTCAAAAAGGCCTAAAAATCAAAGTTCTTAGAATGGCTTCAAAACAGACTTGTGCATAGGACTCGTTGATACAAACCCAATGAAATTTGAACAGGATCAAACGGAAGTGGTATGCTCAAGTTATGGTGATCTATTCATTTTTCCGAACAAACAAAAAAAATGATGATTGTATAATCTGTACAGTCTGTATAGGGCCACGTGATAGCTGACTGTACAGGCCATACGAACCTACAACTGATGTGGCAGGCATAGTTGGCAGCTTATGGAGGTGACACGTGGTAGGTTGAATGGGCGTACGGGCATTGACGTGGAAGGACATGTGGACCAATCCGGGAGTGACACGTGTCACCCTTGTAGTGGTGACACGTGGAACATCTATATGAATGATGTGTCAGGTCCATACAATCTGTATGACACATGGAAAGGTATGGTTATTTGATAGGGAAGATGATGTAGCAGAGATAGACCAGTTGGCATTTGACATGTGGCATAGGCGTCGGCAAATGGTGTAACAACCCTAGCTAAATGATTGCTTAAGATTTACCAAGTATAATTAATTAAATAATTAATTGTCCTAATGTGTATTAGTTAAATAATGATTATTTATTAATAATATTGATTAATTAATTAATTAATTAATTACTTGTTGTTTAATATATGTTGATTAATTAGTTAATTGATTGATTAACACATTTAATGTTTAGGGTAAATAATTAAATACTTAATAACTTTTAATTAATTATTATAAAACTTTACGTATGCAGGGGATGAAGAATTTAATGGAGGGATAAGGTGGGTGGCATTAAAGGAGGGTAGGAGGTGGTCAATGGAAGAGGATATGAGGGGGAGAGGCATTCGGAAAAGAGGACTTTTGGAAATTTGGGGGGGAGGAAGCATTATTGGAGATTAGAGACTATATTTCCCGGTTGGTATTTTCTGGTTTTGGAGTTTGGGTTGACTGTTACAGGGGTGCACTAGGTTGCTGGGATTTTTGGGCTCAAGGGCCAGGAATCCTCACAGAATCCTGGAGCTAGGGAGCCGAACATGCTCTGTTCCTAGCTGGCAGGGAGGAAGATTCAGTTTTGGGCAGAGCAGCAGCGAGGACAGACAAAGTTTGGAGAATTAGCATCAGACAGAGGTATGTATTTTAGTGATTATGTTGTGTTATGTGATGGTTATGTAATTTATGTTCATGATGTTAATAAACTTAATTTCTACTGAATGAGTTATTGTTAAATGTTGAAGATTAATTTGTACAGAATAACATTTATCTACTCACTAGTTTTTTTTTTTTTTTTAACTTGTTTTTTTATAAGGCTCTCTGGGGACAGAGGCCTTACACATGGTATCAGAGTTGTAGTTCCCATTATGGATCCTTAAAGGCCTACCTATAACTAAAAAGTAAAATTTCAAAAAAAATATATATATATATCATCCAATTTAATGAACTAGAAAGAGTCTCTTAAGCTGGGATAAAAAATCAGAAATATAATTTCCTGTAGAGGTAAATTCTTCTCTTTTCTGTGACAATAAAAATGGCTTAAAATGAAAATGGCCTATAATTAGAATGGAACTAAGTTCCCTAGTAGGGTAGAAAATTCCCCAATATACAAGTCATTTAACCTTGAAGAACCCTAAGAGACAAGTAACCTTGAAACCTTAAGAAAACCCTAAAGATAAAAGAATGAGAAGTGTGAATCCCTCATAATGTCAAGTCTATGTTCACTTATTCAAGTCACCTATGCACCTGTAAAATTCCTGACCTCCTGCAAGAAGTAAGAAGGACAGAGAATAAAGAATATTAGGTTCAAAAAAACTTAAAAATGAAAGATTGAATAGCCAAATAACCAGACGTAAAGGAAAAGAAAAATAAAAAATAAAAAATAAAAGTGCTCATACACAAGCCACAAGCCAGAACATCAAGCGCCAAGCCAAGGGTCGAACTTATGATTAGTGTGGGTGCAATAGGCATCCCTTGGTGCAATACATATCAACAATAAGATTCGAACATTCGCAGGAAGATCCCAACAGATATGGAGTCTCTCTTCTTGTAGTATGCATCCATGAGCAGGCCCAATCTCCAGGTTTCTTGCAAGTGCCATGAACCAGCGTAGCACCTCCGCCAGCCAGAAGCCAAACACCCAGACCATGAGAAGGAGAGCCTACATGGTGCAAGCCACCCGAAAGCATTAACAAGTCACCTGCAAATCATACAACACACAGGTTAGCATTACCACTAGAAACACCACGCAACACACAAAGATACAGTGCGCAAGCACTCACACTAAGCCACGAGGAGGTCCCACAAGTAGCAGAGCCTTTATACACCATGTGAAGGCCCGAAGGCCAATATTTAACCATATGAACAACCACAACAAATAATGCATCACCCAAGCGAACATCCACGGGGAGGAGCCTGCAGGTCTTTACTCCGGTTTCGAGTCATAACACACAGAAGGCGAGAAGGCACCAAGGGAAGAGCCCAGGAGAGGGAGCTCGGAAGCCTAAGTCGTGCAGTGCATGCCTTCTCCACAAAACAAAAAAAATAATAACACATAAATAAATAAATAAAAAATAGCCCACGGGCCTAGCTTGTTTAGCATGCAATATCATACGACCACAAAGCACGCAACAAAAAAAAATGTCTCAAAGCCCAGTGCACCAGGTGCCAACGCCGAACATAAGACGGTAACCCAAAAAAAAAAATACAAATACAAGTTGATACACAGCCATGCACAAGCCCCTAGCCACTTCACTCTAAATATCTCATCAAACCAAAGACCAATGGCCAAGACCAGTGCCAAGCCATGAAGGAGGAGCCCACGGAGGAACATTACAGTGCTCAACGCATTGAAATCGAGCCAAGCCAACACAGCACGGAAAATATTTAGTAGAGACTTCTCAACAACTCAAAGCACCGAGGGCGAGACCAAACGCTGTAATGTCCCATTTTTCCTAGGCAGTCGGAATATCGTGGTGGTTTACACAGTTTCCCATAAACCATTAGACGGATGAGCTGGGGAAACGATACTGGTAAAGTCACTTTCGAATTATAAAGTGAAACTTAGGAAAAGTGAGTTTATCATTAATAAACCCCTCTTTGAGGGTATTTCGCTCCAATTAATAATTAAATGAATATTTTAATGGAGGAAAAGGACAAGTGAAGGAATAAAAGGACGATTGAGGGGAAAAGTGATCATCGACTATTCATTTTTGAAAATTGGATTTGGGAGAAGAGCTCGGTGAG